>CM076571.1:80257847-80554050 GCA_034641835.2 Pinus albicaulis | reverse complement strand
ATATTTTGAATTTCTCAAGTGCTTCCGATTTGTGCTTGAGAAATGCAACCCATGTCATTCTAGAAAAATCATCTATTATTAGCATGAAATAGGATTCTCCACTTGGTGTTTTAGTTCTCGAAGGCCCACACAGATCCATGTGAACAAGTTGAAGAGGTCTACTTGTAGATAGATTCTCTTTGGTTTTGAAGGATGTACGGGTCTGCTTACCTAGCTGACAGGATTTACATATTGTATTTGAAGGCTTCTTTATGGGTGGCATATCTCTGACTGCATTCTTTTTGCTTAGACTTATGATATGATCAAAGTTTAGGTGTCCCAATCTCCTATGCCATAACCAAGACTCCTCAAATTTGCTAAGATGACATGCTTCATTTTCTTCTTTTACTACATAGACATTGCTTTCTGTTCGAACACCTTTGATCAGGGTTTTTCTAGTGGTGCTTGATCTTACTTCACAGTCTTGAGCTCTAAAAAGAAATTCACAGTGTTTATCACACATTTGACTAACACTCAACAGAGTTTCTTTCAGCCCATCCACAAATAGTACATCTTGGGCTTTTCCTCTGCCATTGTCCAGACTGACTGAGCCTCTTTCTTTGATCTTTCCTGCTTTATCATTGCCAAAAGTAACATTTCCAAATTTCTTTTCAACAAAGGTTATAAACTTGCTTCTATCTCCTGACATATGCTTTGAGCAACCGTTGTCCAAATACCATTGGCTTTTTAGATCTTGAGCTATTAGGGCCAAGTCACATTTATTCACTTTCTTTTTCCACTGCAAGCATCCTCTTGTTTGGTACCTTTTCTGAGATGATGAACCATATTCTCTTAGAGGACATTTGGAGGAAATATGTCCACTTTTATTGCATACACAGCATTTGGATATATCTTTAGTATAATTATAAGTAGGAATAAACTCTCCATGATTCATAAACCTCCTTGAGTTTTTGAACATCAGTGTTTGTCCATATTTCCTGCATTCTATGATTTTATGGCCAAATTCATTACAATAAAAACAGTATCCATAAAAACAATTTGCATACCTGACAAAAGGTTGTCTTCTCCATTTTCCTACTTGAGTAAAACTTTTTACTGTTTGCATCCTTTGCTGGTTTGTATTTATTCTTCTTGTATGACAATATGCAGCAATATGTCCCAATTTGTGGCAGGCATAACAAGTGGCATTTTTCATAGGAGGAAATAATCTCCTTTGATGACTTCCAAATTTGACATATTCAGCAGTATACGAGCTTTTTTCAGTTGACAATTTATTTACTTCATCCTTTGTCATTTGAGCTTCCTCCTGGTTTTTATCTACTTTATTGTAGGATTCTTCTTCCTTTGAAATCTTCTGAGCTGCCTGGATATTCTCATCTGCTTTTACAAAAATAATATTTTTGTTTTCTTTTTCTTTGTCTTTGCTTGATTCTCCTTCATAGCCTATCCCAGTTTTTATCAGAGGAGATCTTTGAGCAACTAGAATCTCATTTAACTTACCAAAGCTTGTTATTTGAGAAGTATCTATTTTCCTCTGGGCATTTTCTAATTTCTTCCTTAAGCAAACTACTTCTTCTTCCAACTTCTCTTGTTCCTCAGTTTTATCCTTGATCTGCTTAAGTAGAATACCCTCTACTTTCTTGGCTTCTTCAAACTCTACTTTCAACTGAATGAGGGCTTCTGAATTTTGTTCCTCTCTTACATATTTGAGAAGAATGTCTTTCTGTTTTCTGCACTTCAGTTTTAGTCTGTCAATTTCTTCCAAGGCACTTCTTAGGTCCCCCTCAAGGTCCACTTCACCTTCTTCCTCATCTTCTAAAAGACATTCTTCCAGCTCCTCTATAGCCATCAAAACAAATTCTAATGTTCCTTCTTCACTTGAGAATTCAGCTAAGTCTTCTGATGCACTGCTGTCTTGCTGAGCATAGAAAGATTTTCTATTGAATCTCTTCCCTTTCTGCCATTTCTTAGATATGATCTTCTCTGATTCCTGAGCCTGATTCTTTGTTTTCTTATAACGACACTTAGAAGCATAGTGTCCAACTCTTCCACAATTGAAACATTTAAATGGAAGTTTACCTTTATACTTACCTAAGCCTTTATCCAACTTCCTGATAAATTTAACCTCTTCTTCATCAGAACAAGAGCATATATCTTATTTTTCTTCTTTCTTCTTCTCTGCCTTAAAGGTTGCCTCCCTTACATTTGACTTCCTCTGCGGCAGTCTCATCTCATAAGCTGTTAGTTTTCCAAGACGCTGGTTCATGGTCAAGGTTTCCCAATCTATTGTTTCTTCTATGGCAGAAACCTTGGGGTTAAAACTAGATGGCAAAGATCTTAAGATCTTTTGAACAATTACACATTCTTGCATGGTTTCACCTAGTGCTTTCATATTATTGACAATTTCTGCAACCCTTAAAAAGAAACTAGCAATATCTTCATCATCATTCATCTTTAAATTTTCAAACTGGGCTCTATAGACTTGAAGTTTAGCTATCTTCACCTTTTTGTCTCCCTCATGAATATTTTCTAGAGTTTCCCACATTTCTTTGGCAGTTTCGCTATGCATTACTTTGATGAATTCTGCCTCACACAGTCCATTCAAGATTGCATTCATTGCCTTTGCATTGGCCACAAAATCTTGTTTGGCTTCTTTCTCTAAGACATTTCCCTTAGAGTCATATCCAAATTCCACAGCAGCCCAAACTTCTATTCCTAAGGACATTATGTATGTTCTCATTCTGATTTTCCAGAAGGTATAATTTGCACCAGTGAAAAAAGGGGCTTTGTTCGTTGAGGATCCTTCTTGACTAGCCATCCCAAAAACCTAGGATCTCCTTTCAGTTGTTAAACTGCTACAAAAAGGAACCTGCTCTGATACCAATTGTTGAAACCTTAGTTAAACTGAGAGGGGGGGGGTGAATCAGTTTAACACCTTCAAGAATTTTTAAAACCTTTCAATTAAACTTATTTACAATTTATCTTCATGATCAATTTTATATGGAAACAAACTTATATGTGCAGAAATGTTAAGATAATGTAACAACAGAATTATGACAAGAGCAGTAAGTATTAAGTAGACTGAATAACCATATCAACACATAGACATCACACACAGAGACAACAGATATACGTGGAAACCCATAAAGGGAGAAAACCACATCTTATTATTGTTGTGATGTAAAGGCAAGCTAAAACTCACTCTCACCACTGATTTTCTGTAAGCACCAACCTACAGGAGGCTCCAACCTCAAATTCTGCGAGCTACAACTTGCAAGGAAGCTTCAACTCCCTCTTTTTCATAAAAAAAACATTTGTCGATTTACCTTGGATATCAGCTCTGTTCTGTACCTTTGATTTTTTTTTTACTGTACTCCAATCTTGATTATTTTTTTTCCTTCAATTTTGCATTCTCTTCTATTTTATCAATTTACTCAGAGAAATGTATCCATTTCAACTTTACAGTGGGATTTTATCTTTCTCCGGAGACCTGCCAATTACATCACAAACAATGTAAACAGTTAAAAACTTTCATTCAATTACAGTATAAATTTTGAATCATTTCAACAACTCTTCTCTCTCTCTCTTTTCCTCTCTCTTTTCCACAATAGCCACGCCTCTCTTTTTCGTTTCACTATATTCATTTTCCCTGTTCATTGCAATTGCATAACTGCTGCCTGTACAACTGTCTTTTAATCGAACATAAAAAAATAACTCTCGGCGTTATTATAGAACCTTTTTAGCAAAACGAATATATCTATACTCACGATCTTTATCATGAAATAAGACCTCAACCATCAAAGATGTAACCTTTGGTTTCGTATTGAAAAGAAATGTTTTGACTCATTAAATATACATTCTGGATTTGTCATTTTTATAAAACAAATATCTGCTCGCCAATCAAATGTTTTATAACCTTCTTAATAAACCATGGGTTTTATATTAATGAACAACCAACTAACCTCTGAAAGATTTGGGCCCCACAGCATTATAAACTCTGAACTCTTCTACTCTATTCAACAGTATAAGTCTTTGGTTGTATTAGGCCCGAGCTATAGAGTACTTCACATATATATATTCCAGTTCAATTTTGAATCATATATATACATAAGCCTAAGTCAATCTTCAAATCATGTAGCTTTAACCTCTATCAACCTTCTTATATATATTCACATATATATATATATACTCTTACATGGACATGGTTTCGTCATCATATATATATATATATATATATATATCAATCATATACATATATTCCTCACTTCAATTGTTACAACATTAACGTGCCGCAGACTTATATTAAAACCCAGCAGTAATATATATATCCATGTAACCTTTTATTTTATCACAGATTATTAAATTCTGACTTCCAAACAAGCCAACGCATCATGTTACAAAGCATATGGGCCCACATCAACATATTATGTACCTTGCTTAACGTGTACACAACTCCGCTTGGATCCAATGATTCACCTGCTCTCGCGCTCCATACAACCAATCCGACGGTAATCGCGTTACACACTTGCACGAGATGTAGTTCTTAAACCCATGCAATGAAACTGGGTCCCAGTGTTAACCTACCTATCTCATCTGACGGTTAATAGACTATTGCGCTCCTGCTGACAATCCAATGATGGTCAAGTAATATCGCGCAAATTAGATGCACGGATGTTATTTCTCCAAAGTTGCACGATAAACCCAGTTTTGTAATACCGCCTTTGGACACGTGGCGAGTGAAGACTCATATCGCGTTATTTCACAAAAATCCGCTTACCACTTTATCTGTCGCGCAATACAGCCGGTTTCTGAGGGTTGAAACCACGATTACTGTTCCTTCACGGTTCCACCTTCGTTCAGGGTTCCGTCTTAACCTTTCTGTTGCACTCTTGGTGCTTCCGCATGCTAAACCAACAGTTCTATCAGAAAACTCAATGCGCATTCCAGGTTTGTATTTCGAATTCTTCGAAGCCCTTACTGTATTTCATATATGTGCAATCTATTGCTTTGCCAAATGTAAACCCCTGTCCTTTCATGCTCTATATGTATAGTCTTCTGCAGTAGTGTAAATCTGCTCCTTATGCTTCCTGTCTACACATCCTGTCACTGTACTTTGCTTTGCCTCTTTCTCACTCTGTTCTCCTCATACTCCTGTATATCCTGTCACTATATTCTGCTTTGCCTCTGCTGCTGTCCTTTGCCACTGCTGTTGTCCTTTGCCATCAATGACAACACTTCTAACAAAAAGTATTAAAGGAAGGCTTGGGGTCAGTTGGAAAACACACACAGAGCGGTAGCACTTGAGCTAAGTCGAAATTTTGGGGCGCGATTTGCTGAGAATTTTCGAGTGAGCTTGCAATGATTGTGAGGGGCAGATCGGCGAGGGATTATTCTGATCCAAGGCTGAGAATACTAAGGCAGAGAGGCAGATCCATACTGGGCAGCGCAGAGACCAGCAGGAGGGACACATCCTAGCCAGGATCACACAGAGGCAATGCAGAGGCTGACACAAGGCCTTCATGGTGACGCAGAGGCTGACTGTGCTGCACAGAGGCTGACATGGAGGCTGGAGGAGTAGCGTTGGGGTTCCAGTGGGCCAGAAAGGGCTCGTATTCAGTGTTTTTCGAAGGAGTGCCTCCTCGGCTGAATCAGCCATATTTTCTGTCTCCGAGTAATATGTACATCTACAGTGAATTCTCTTTTGGGCAAACCATTACTGGTGCCCTCAAAGACGTGTTGCATCGGTTTTCCCGCATTGGGTTTTTCCGGGGACATTGTCCAAAATATATTGTCCTTTGTCATGTGTGCGTTATGCTTCAGTAAACGATATGTATGTAAATGTAGGTTGCAGTTGTCTTTGCTTTGATATCTTACTGAATATTCAGAAAATAACTTGTTAATTAAATCAAACAAGTAGGAAAAGTAAATCAAGATACTGCGATAGGGTTTCTATATTTAGAAATTTTCACATGGTATCAGAGCGATTGCAAATCAAGTTGAACCCATTAGCATAGGGCTGAAGATTTTGCTACAAGAGGGCAGTTAAAGCTACACGGATTCAGAAAGAGGCAGCACAACACTAGAGGGGTAGTGCAGAGATCCATCAGGGGTGACGCAAAGCTAACGCAGGCCCAGAAGGGTGACGCAGAACCTATCAAGCTCACGCTGAGCTGACGCAGAGGCTAACACAAGCCCAAAAGGGTGAAGCAGTCCAAGAGGGAGTGACGTTGTTCCGATTGTCATGGCTAGGAGTGTGGTTTTCTGATCTTCGAAGTTGTTGGTAGGGCATTGTTTATGTTGGTGCAAAACAGTGCCTAGCAAGGTTGACAAAGTAAGGGGAAACAGTTCCTCGGCAAATTTTCTAGCCAAGAAATCTGAGATTCGATCAAATGGGGTGATCGTAGAGCGCTGATTCGACAAAATTGGTGAAGGATTTCCGGGAGGGAAATAATTTATCAGAGGGAGCATATTCACTAGAGGCTTTATATCGCCAAGAAACCTAGATCTGGTCTTTTGCTGAGTGCACCAACAGTAGAAGGGAGAAGAGCACTTGTTTCGACAGTGTGAGCAAAGATGGCCTTGTGTGGACTGAGAGATCAAGATAGGTTAGACGGTGTGTCTAACTTTGCCATCTGGAAAGCCAAAATCCTGACAGTCCTTGATGAATATGGCATCAGAGACCATGTCGAGAACATCCTGGCTATGCTGACCGACGTTAATGCTCTAAAGAAGTTTAATGAAAATCAAGCACGGGCTAAACGCTTGATCATGGATGGAGTGAAAAATCACATGGCTCTGCATATTGCTGAGAAGAAGACCGCAAACGAGGTGTGGACGCATTAACCACGTTGTATCAAGGTAGCTTCGTCCAAAGGAAGATGCTTCTGAAGAATCAGATGCGGATGTTCCAGATGCACAAGGGAGAGGAGATTGATCCTTTCCTCTTTAGATTGCAGACTATCCGAGACTAGCTGATTGCCATGTGGGCAACTCCTGATGATGGACTCATGGTGAGGACTGCTTGGAATGCAGTCACCGATGAGTCGGAGACCTTTGTCTAAAGCATTTTGGCAGAGCACAACTTCCAAACTGGGGGGACATGTGGGCAATCCTTTGACAGGAGGAGATCAAGAGAATAACCAAGAGGGAATTCAGCAGCGGAGAAGTCAAGATTAAGAAAGAGGAGGAGGAAGATGCAGCCCTAGCATCTAAGGGACAAAGGCAGCAAGGGAAGAAGAAGATGGACCTATCCAAGGTCCGGTGCTTCAGATGTAGCAAATTGGGACACTTTGCCAGTACTTGTCCTGAGAAGAAGGGCAAGGAAGATTCAGATTCCAAGGCAGCAGCAGCAAAAGGGGATGATGGCAGCGATGATGATGTAGCCATGAGTGCTCATGTACCTCGAGTGTCGACAAGATCCTCGAGGTGCCAAAACTCTTGGATCACCTACGAGCTACGGTAGTCGTTAAAGATAGTAGCAGGATGACTGGAGTCATTGGATGCAGAAGATCATGGAAAGACACAAGGCAGTACTTGAACGTTGAAGAATGGAGCAGTGCAATGCAGTGGCAGCAACAACGTGGAAGCAGCAATGCAAAGGTTGATGGGACTTCAGCAGCGCTGAGGGGCAGTGCTTACGCAGTGCAGAGCAACAGTAGCGCAAAGGCTCTAGAGAGACAATGCAGAGCAGCAGCAAAGGGTACTTCAGTGATGAGATGTGGCCAGACTGACTTGTCTGTCAGTTGTTGGGTGATGTCCTTCAGTTGCTTACTTCTCAGCAACTGACTTGCAGTGCAGCAGTTAACAGTGGAAGTGTTATAGGCAGCATGATGCAGCAATTTGAGAGGGAGTTGCAGTACAGATGTGGCAGTGACTATGGCAGAGTCATGGGCAGCAGTAAAGATGCTTCAGCCATAGCATCTTTCTATACTTGCTCTTTCACTGCTTCTTCAAAGGAGTGTGGTTCATCCAGTATGATGTTGCTCATAGCCACAACATAACCATGATATTGACATGGCTTCTTACTTTCTCTAAAGGTTCCTCTAGAAACGACATGTCTTTCAACATCATGTTAGGTATCATGAAGCCATAGTAGTCTCTTCCTAGCGAGAGGATCACTTGGAAGGGGATCAAAGGGTCCATGGGTTCCAACGGATCATCAACAATATTTGTCTCAGGTTTAGGCATAGAAGGACCTTCTAGTAGGCCCACATCGTCATCCTTCTTCTCAACATTGGGAGGAGGAGGAGGAATGTCCCTTACTTTTCCAAGGGCAGCATCTTCATCGAATGTCACATCCCTGCTAACCTCAATATTCCTTTGACCAGGCACATATACTCTAAAAGCTTTAGAATTTTCACAATATCTGACAAATGTACCTTTCTTCCCTGAAGCTTCCAACTTGTTTTTCTTGTCCTTCAGCACATGAAAGTATACAGGGCAGCATAAGATCCTAAAGTGTCCAACATCGGGCTTTACAACTATGAAGACTTCTTTGGGAGTCTTTTAACCCAAGGATTGATGAGGGGTAATGTTTTGAACATAGACTGCAGTGTTGGCAGCTTCACTCCACGGAACTTCAACAACTTTTGATCATGCAACACAGCTCGGTTAGCTTCCACGACAATCATGTTCTTTCTTTCATCCACTCCATTTAGTTAAGGGTTGTAAAGTACGATGGTCTCTTTCTTGATTCTTGCTCTCTAGCAAAAGTCAATGAATTCATTTGAAATGAATTCTCCACCATTATCAGACCTGAAGACTTTGATTCTCTTGCCTGTTTGATTCTCTATTAGTGCCTTGAAGTCCTTGAACATATTAAATGCTCTGTCCTTGTGTTTCAAGAAGAATATCCATGTCTTTCATGAGAAATCATCCACAAAGATTATATAGTATAGGTAGCCACCAAGATATTTCACCGGCATGGGTCCACATAGATCAAGATTCCAAATGTATGAGTTGAAGAATACCATTGGTCCTACTCCTGCTAGAAGGGATTGGTCCCTTTGATTTCTTTCCACTTGCGCATCCCAGATAGACCCCATCATGATTTGTTTGAACCTCAGGCATTCCAGAAACCATCCTCCTTACTTCAGGCAGAGCTTCATAGTGAAGATGAGTAAACCTTCAGTGCCATAGCTCACTTTCATGATTGCTATCATGTACCATGCACGGATTGACCTTCCATTAACACTATAGAGTTCTTCAATTCTCGATCCCAAAGTGAATGCATCCCTCATGCGAGATTCCATAGGCCAAGTAAGAACCTTCTCTCTTATCAAGGCAACTCTCATCCCTTTGTCTTCCAAGCCAGATATAGATACAAGGTTCTTATTCAATCCCGATACGTACATAACATGGTGTAGATGTATGATTTCACCATAATCCAAATGAAAAGAAACAGGGCCAAAACCCTTCATAGGATAAGTAGAATTGTCCCCGAGAATGATTTTCAAATTTGTCTCCCTCTCAACCAGATTTGAATGGACTTAACGAAACCCAGTAAAGTGTCTAGAGGCCCCCCTATCAACCAACCAGTTATCAAGTGAATCCAGAGGAGAGGAACTAGAAAGGGCAAAAATGAGAAAATATTCAAATTGAGTGGTAGTTGCAATATTTCCATACCTTGATCTCTTTGGAGGATGGTGGCCTTCTTCACAATCATTAGTAGCATCTCTCCTTATATCATTTGACCTGTAGTTGTTGATGCCCCAATTATTGATGACCATGCTTGTGACAATTGTAGCACTCAATTTTTCTCAAACTTCTATTGGAGACCTTGGATTCAGGAGTAGGCTTTCTTAAATTAGATGGTCTTCCTTTTCCTTTCCTCTTCTTGTCTCGAGTAGCAAATGCAAAGTGTTTCCTTCTTCATGCTTTTGGATCCTTCCCCCCAGAAATCATCTTAGCCTCTTTTTGAGTGTACTTGCCAACGAGCTCATCAAATGTCGAGAACTTGTCATTGTTGCTTATAGTAGTAATAAATGTCTCCCAAATTGGAGGAAGGCCTCCAAGTGCAACGAGCACCAGCTCTCCATCAAACATAGGTTTTCCGGCAATCAGCAGTGGATCCTTGAGTTGGGATATATGTTGGTCAAGGTTGTCATTAATGTCAATATGGCATTAACCGAGATGTCAATATTCTTGAGATGCCTGGTTCCAAATGATGATGTCATGACTCTTGTTTAACAAGGATGCCATCAATGATGATGTCAACCCAAGAAGTTCTCAAGACAAAGAGTTTGGATCCTTCCCCCCAGAAATCATCTTAGCCTCTTTTTGAGTGTACTTGCCAACGAGCTCATCAAATGTCGGGAACTTGTCATTGTTGCTTATAGTAGTAATAAATGTCTCCCAAATTGAAGGAAGGCCTCCAAGTGCAACGAGCACCAGCTCTCCATCAAACATAGGTTTTCCGGCAATCAGCAGTGGATCCTTGAGTTGGGATATCTGTTGGTCAAGGTTGTCATTAATGTCAATATGGCATTAACCGAGATGTCAATATTCTTGAGATGCCTGGTTCCAAATGATGATGTCATGACTCTTGTTTAACAAGGATGCCATCAATGATGATGTCAACCCAAGAAGTTCTCAAGACAAAGAGGTCTTGCCCTAAAAAGCACTTGAACTAACTATAATATTGCCAAGTGCCAATCATGTACCTTGATTGGTGATATAGACCTTAAGTGCCAATATACAAGCCCTTGATGTGAAGGATTATACTTGATGAAGCCATACTTGTGATGATGTCATACTCTTGAATGACCACACTTAATGATGGTACTTAATGAAG
The DNA here is from genome assembly GCA_034641835.2 of Pinus albicaulis. Classification (NCBI taxonomy): domain Eukaryota; kingdom Viridiplantae; phylum Streptophyta; class Pinopsida; order Pinales; family Pinaceae; genus Pinus; species Pinus albicaulis. The sequence goes on along the minus strand of CM076571.1, from coordinate 80,543,258 downwards.
GTTGGAAGACTAGATGATGATGTGGAATATCTTAGTTGATGGTTGGAAGACATGCATGATACACTCATTGTTGATGTCCTACATGATGACATTATCATCCTACAGACAAAACAATGGAGAAGCCCAACAATGGAGAAGCCAAACAAAGAAGCCATGCTGTCCCAATCACCTTCTGCAAATAAAAATTCAAGGACAGTTACAAAGAAAAACGAATTTTGACACCTTGGAGGCAGCCAATCACAATGAGCCCTAGACCATCTTGAAGAGGATTTTTTCCTCTTTCTAACAAGCCCTCACTTGCCCTCAAACTCCCGGTGGTTGATGAGATACTGAATTTTTAAGTCAGACATTATTGGGAAAAAAAAAAAAAAAAAAAAATTAATTGTAAGCCAACCTACACTCACACTCTCATGTCGGCCCTTTTCCCCAACAGTCACGTCCTTTCAAAGATGACAAACCACTAGAAATATAAAGGTAAACTCATTTGTTTCAGTCAAGAATTTTCGGTGATTATCTCAGCAAATGTGAGGACTGTAACTCGGTGAATAAGACACAGAATTTCAGTGCAAATCACAGGAACAGCAACCAATGAGGCCGAGGAAACAAAGAAGATCACTTTTTTTTGTGATTGGGTTAGAGACAGATCATTTGACCTCTGAAACAGCAAATTAACTCACCACAGGCAGCTATGGAATAGGCTACAGGCAGCATAATTTACCCTCGGACCTGTGGAACTAGAGCAGACTTTGTGTGGCTTGGACACCTACAGGCTGCATTCCTCAGACCTGTTGTGATTACCCTTGAAACTGGTGCTTCTATGACTCGGACCTAACCACTATCATACTCTCAGAGTTGAGACAGCATTCTGTGGAAATTCTGTAGCTTGGACAGTGAAACATTAACTCAGATTGCAGAGACTTGAAGATCGGTTTTGTTGGAGGGCTGAGACACTAGTTAATAGCCACCTCAAAGTTGTACCTCGGACCTGTGAAAGAACTAGAACAGTCACCTGAAGTGTCACCTATAGTAAAGCTTGGATTGCAGAATTGGAAGATTTCAGATCTGTGATTGGAGGCTTGTTCTGAGGCTTGAAAGAGAGGTATAGACCTCGGATTACAGCTGACCTATGGAAGGGTTATACACAGTTCGATTATGTGTCTCTTCTAGCTCATTTTGGAGATAGCTCATTATATTACAGTTCAGATTAGTGTGTGACAGGTGTGTAGATTGCCTGTGGGAGATACCTCTACATCAGACCTGTGTTGTGAAGGGTTTGGAACTGCGAAGGACATCCACCAGTGAAGAGTGCAGCCACATTTGTTTAAGGCTCGGCGCTTGGAACTGTGAAGTACTAAGCCTTGAACCTGTGATCAACTAGCTCAGTCTCAGGGGTATAAAGTCAGAACTGTCAATCACTAACAACTTGTTTTGGAGAAGTTACAATGCAAGATTTCTGAAAAGGAAAGTGTCTTTTGTTGAAGCAATGTCTGGTGCATCTTGAAGACCTGATGAAGCCCTCTTGGAGATGCTTGTTTGGGCAGCCCTAGGCATCATTTTGAAGCATCCTTGCTGGAGGATTTTAAAGACAATATTGAAGACACTTTTGAAGACAATCTTAAGGAGCAGGCCATTTGGAGTACCTTGTAAAGATACCCTTGGAGATCATGATGCATTGAAGCTATCATGAGGTGACCTTGGAGTTTTTTATGGTTAATATGAAGAGTTGTGGAGACACCTTCATGATAAGACAAGGTTGTCATTGATAAAGTTACGTGGAAACTAAGTGATGGCATTGCAAAAGATTGACAAGGCTCGTTGAAGAAGGCAATGGGAGCCGTGAAGAATAACCAAAACATATTTTGACGAAGTGAAGTTGAGGGTTGGTGCCCAAAAGGTTGGAGCCTCATAGAGACAAGGTCGGTGCCTTGGAAGATAGAATTGCAGCCCTAGAGGATTGGAGTCCTCAAGAAACCAGGTCGAAGGCTATATTAGAGATAGGGTTGGAGCCCTAGAGGTTGATGCCTCAAATTGACAAGGTTGGAGCCTTGGAAAGTCCAAGTCGATGCTTGGCACAATACATGTTGGAGCCTGGAAGATTGAAGTCTTCATCTAGGTTTGGAGCCCTATACTATTATTGTACTTGATTTATTGTAAAGAAGAAATTAATAAAAGTATTTATTCCATCATTGTCCATTTTGTGTTCTAAATATAAGTGATCTAACTGGTAAAACTAACAATTGAAAAGAAATATTGATTCACCCCCCTTTCAATATTTCCAACAATATCATCATGAAGTATTACTGCACAGTCTCTCGCTTATTCATTTTCATGTCCTTTGTAGAAATTTTAGCCCAACCCCGGTTTTCAGTTTCTCCTTATTACTCCCATGTAGTTAAATGCCCATTCCCATAACCATTCATTCAACACGCTGGAAATAATAAATATTTTCTGAAAACACAAATTCTGAAAATTTCTAGGACTGAAAATGCAGAAATAAAAACTCAGAAAATATATCAGCCACACACACATAAAATGACACGTTGTGTTATGTATATTTTATTAATTATTAATTAGATATAGTTATCTTAGGTTTTATTAAATGAAAGGGCATGATCAAAGATCATGCCTCTTCACCAAGGGACACCATGAGGCTATATTTAAAGCCTCGGTGATTCCCCATTGTAATCATCTTTCATCTTTTATCAATAATAATATTTACTTATAAAGTTTACCAGAGTTTTTACACTCCATTGGTATCAGAGCCATCGCTCTTCAGGATCTGCGTGATCACCCAGAATTAAAGAATTACAAGAAAATTCCAGAATTGCAGATTTTTTTAAAACCAAGTGCTTGTGGGCAACAACATTTCTTTTTTTAGAAAAAAAGGGAAGAAATATATATATATATATATATATATAAAATCAAAAGAGAGAAGGAAAGTCAACATAAAGGGGGAAATAAATTAAAAAGAACAAAAAAAGAAAAAGAAAAAAGAGATATATATAAAGAAGTAAAAAGAAATAAGGAAGAGTAATTGCTCGTGGTTTTGGAGCCCATGGTATTAAAACCCATTCACTCTTTTCAAAACACCGTGACTTTTAAAAACAACGTGACTTTTCAAAGTTAACAAAAAAAATTTCCCATAATTATATATATATATATATTATTATTATTATTATTATTATTATTTAAAAAAAAATATATATATAATGTAGAAATTTCCTCTTTCCCACCCCGGTTTTCAGTTTCACCTTATTTCTCCAAATAGTTAAATGTCCTTTCCCATATCCTTACATTCAACAAACTGGAAAATAAATTTTTGCTGAAAACACAAATTCTGGAAAATTTACAGAATGCTGGAAAATGCAGAAATAAAAATCAGCAAGCATAAAACAGCGATTCAACACATTTAACACTGATATTTTTGGTCAACATGACCCTGGAAAAACCCCCTACAACTCTTGGGGAAAACCAGTTCGAAAGCTTCTCTTTTATTTTTCTGAATATTGCTTTTTACAGTGAAACAGGAAAAACTCAGAAAAAATTCCAGCAACCAATTTACAGACTTATCTCGATTTCCGTGCTTGCACACTGCCTCGGAAATTGTGCCAAATCAGCAACAACAGAAAACAGAAAATTTACAGCACCTTAGGACAACATTAAATGCTGTACGACCACCTCGGGAAGCGTGCTAGAACAGCTGTATTTTGCTGTACGGACTGTACAGATTTTGTACAGCAACCTCTCTCGAAATCCATGCCAAAATACAGAGCTGTAGCTGTTGTCCTCTTCCTCGGTTTTTGTGCCGGAAATGACAGCCACCCTCTTCCTTGAAAAACGTGCCTAATTTTTGTGCCTTGGAGCGCGTGCTTGCTGCTGTACCCTCTTCCTCGATTTCTGTGCCTCCTCACTTGGAAACACTGCCTCTCCTTTGCTGTACGGATTTTATTCCTCGGTATGTGTGTCAATAAATGCTGCTGTACCTTTGCTGAAATCTCTTCACTGCTACCCTCCTTTTTCTCACTGCTCAGAAAAATATCCAGCTCTCCTTCTCTCCTTCTCCCAATCTGCTCATGAAAGAATGAATGACCTTTTCCCTCCTTTTCCTCCTTTAACCTAACCCTAAGTGACTTTTGAGGAATCCCTAAATCCAATGGCTGAAATAGATTGAGATCTAGGGCTGAGATTAAATGCTCATTTAAATCTCACTTTCTATTTTTTAATTCACCCTACTTTAATAAAGACCCACTTAGTCATTTATTTCCAAAGTCACTTTTCCTTTCTAATTTTACATTGACTTTATTAAAGTCACTTTAAAAATTAGACTTTAGTAACTTTATCACTTAAAGTCACTTTAAAATTAGACTTTAGTAACTTTATCACTTAAAGTCACTTTTAAATTAGATTTGACTTTATAAAAATTATAAAGTCACTTTAGGAGAAAAATTAAATTCTTTTGAACACTTTTCCCTAGGCCAAAGATCAAAGCCTTAGGGAACCACCTGTCCTCCGGTACCAAATTTCAACACTCCCTCTTACCGAGGAAGGTGTTCCTCACCACAACCATCTTGTCTCTGAAGTAGACATGCTTGCCCCGTGGTAAGGCTTTGGTAAGAATATCTGCAACCTGCTCATCAGTGGGAATATACTCAAGCTTCACGGCTCCTTTCTGAACATAGTCTCTGATGAAGTGATATTTGATCCCGATATGCTTTGACCTGTCATGAAATACTGGATTCTCCGTGAGTTTAATGCAACTCTGATTATCACAGTAAATCACTGAAGGTCTCAACGGCTGACCAAATAAGCCAAACAACATCTTGCAAAGCCAAATGGCCTCACAACTAGCTAGACTGGCTGCCATATACTCTGCTTCCGCTGAACTCAATGCTACTGACTGCTGCTTCCGGCTGAACCATGACACCACTGCCGAACCCAACCCAAAACAGCACCCTGAAGTGCTCTTCCTATCAAAAGCACAACCTGCCCAATCAGAATCAGTGTAACCTGCCAATCTCACTCCATCCCCCTGCCTGTAGTCCAGACCATAATCCACTGTCCCCTGCAAGTATCGCAAAATGTGTTTTGCAGCCACCCAGTGAACCTTCCTAGGCTCACACATAAACTGACTCATCGTGTTGACTGCAAAACAAATATCTGATCTAGTGTTGACCAAATACATCAAGGAACCAATCAGCTGTCTGTACAATGTGGGATCCACCAACTCGGAATCCGAAGCATGAAGCTTCTTCCAGTTGGTGATCATCGATGTCGACATGGGTCTACAATCCTCCATGTGGAATCTGCCAAGGATGTCCACAATATACTTCCCCTGTCCCAGGAAGAAATGCCCCTCCTCCTGCCACACCTCCAAACCCAAAAAGTAATGCATCAAGCCGATGTCCTTCATCTCAAACTCCGCCGCAAGATCTCTCTTGCAGTGCTCTATGAGTCTCTCTACACCTGTAATGACTAAGTCATCCACATACAGCACCAGAATGAGAGGCTCCTCACCTATCACAATATAGTAAAGATTTGGATCTGCGGCTCTGCCTCACTCTTTGTGAAACCCATCTTCTGCAAGTAAGTATCTATCCTGGAGTACCAAGCTCTGGGAGCTTGCTTCAGGCCATAAAGGGCCTTCTTCAGTCTGCACACATGGGACTCCTTCCCATGCACCTCAAAGCCCTGTGGTTGCTCAATGTACACCTCCTCCTGTATGAAGCCATTGAGAAATGCGGTCTTCACATCCAGTTGGTGGATCTTCCAACCCATCTCTGCTGCTATCGATATAATGGAGCGGATCAAAGTATATCGAGCCACGGGAGCGAAGGTCTCCTCATAATCAACTCCCTCTACCTGGGAGAACCCTCTAGCCACAAACCTCGCTTTGAATTTCTCAATGCTGCCATCTGCAGCATGCTTTACCTTGTAAAGCCATCTGGAAGTAACCATGGATTTGCCCTCGAGCCTCGGCACCACCTCCCAAACATCATTCTTCATGATAGAAGAATACTCCTCCTGCATGGCCTCTCTCCAGACCTGCTGGCTAGCTGCCTCCTCATAGCTAGAAGGCTCAGAGTCAAGGATGCTAGTAGCCATTGCCATGTAGCTACAAAACCTCTCAGGTGGTCTGCTCTCTCTGACCGGCCTCTTAGGCTCAGCAACAGATGTGGCATCTCTCAAGGTGTCCTGAAGCCACTTGGGCTTCCTCTTCCCTGAGCACACTTCTCCCGCTGGAGAATAAAACTCCTCCTCCTCAACATCAGGAGCCTGAACTCCTGACTGTCTGTCTGTTGTCCTCCTGCTTGCACCTGAACCTGTAGATGCTGAGGTACCGTGTGAACTGTCCATCAGTGGACTCCCCAGTGAACTGCTCTGTGGACTGCTCTGCATGCTGCCCGTAGCACCACCTCTCTGACTCGGTGAGCCACTCCCCACTGACGGACTTGACATCGTCATAGATGTACCTCCGGATCCTCCTGATCCCTGCCCACTGGATCCCTGCGACTGACTCAACTGCTGCTGAGGGTCTGGCTGATCCAGATACTCTAACTCTCGTGACCTCCTAAAGGCCCTATCCTCCTCGAACTTCACATCCCGCCTGACAACAACTTTCCTCTGTGCGGGAATGTAAATCCGAAAGGCCTTTGAGGTCTCACTGTAGCCCACAAAGATACCCTTCTCTGCAGTGGGCTCTAGTTTGGTCCTCTTCTCCTTGGGTATGTAGGAGTATGTGATGCACCCAAAGATACGAAGATGACCAATATCAGGCTTCTTCCCAGAAAAAACCTCCTCCGGAGTCATGTGCCCCAAGGCACGATGCGGACTCCTGTTCTGCAAGTAAACAGCTGTGTTGCAGGCCTCTGCCCACAAAAACAATGGCAACCCCTGATCATGTAACATGGCTTTGGCGGCCCCTCCGATGGATCTGTTCTTCCTCTCCGCAACCCCGTTCTGCTGGGGGTTGTAAGGAACAGTGAACTCCCTCCTAATGCCTGCCTCCGCACAATAGTCCACAAACTCTCCAAGGGTGTACTCTCCTCCATTGTCCAACCTCAGGGACTTGATCTTCCGACCTGTCTGTGTCTCCACAAGAGCTCTGAACTCCTGAAACCGCTTGAAGACCTCACTCTTGGTCTTCAAGAAATAAATCCAGGTCCTCCTGGAGTGGTCATCAATGAATAACACATAGTACTCATATCCACTCAGGAAACATGAGACATCCGACCACTCACATCGGAATGAATCAAATCAAGTATCCCAGTCGCTCTGCTGTCACTGCTGGGAAAAGGGGATTTGGCAAACTTTCCCATGTTTGTCTCTGCAAGTATCCATTGTTCGATGCCGCGTCGGCACTGTAGTGATCTCTGCCAGAGATACTCAGGCTCCATGATACATGTGCCCCATCTGGGTACCCGTCTCCTGCCGGCTCGGAAACTAGCTGTGCCGCCCATTTTCCCCGCTCAATGCCAAAAGGGCCTGAAATGCAAACTTGTACACCTTTGCATGGCGTACACCTATCACTCTAGCTGAATCAGCTGGAGTGCCCCTGGGATACATCAACACCTGTCCTCCCCTGAACAGTACCTCATATCCTCTATCCTCCAAAGCTGAGACGGATATGAGGTTCTTCCTCATCCTTGGCACATAAAGAACATCTGACACCTTCAAGGGAGGTTTGGACTCCCTCTGAAATGTCAATGTTCCCACACCGATTGCTCTAACAACTCTGTCATCACCGAGTACTACCTCTACATCAGTGCCACTCTCTGAAAGCTCTGAGAAGTGCTCACGGACCAATCATGTGGTGGCTTCTGTCCACATACAGGATACCGAAGATGCTCCGCTAGTCGAGGGAAATGCATGCTCCCTCTGAACCTCTGTGGCAGGTAATCCTGCACTAGAGGACTCACACGCAATGAACCCAAACTCCCGGTCAAAGCGATCTGCAAAGTCCTCAAACCTCTGCTGATGCTTCCATGTTCTGGTTCTTCCCCTTCTTCTTCTTCGTCTCCGGACACACAACTGCATAGTGTCCCATCTTCTGACAATTCCAACACTTCACCTTGGAATAGTCCTTCTGTGTGTTACCCTGTTTACCTTTACCTTTACCTTTGCCCCCACCATTGCTTGTGGAAGCCTGCTTCTTGCCTTTGCCTTTCTTGCCTCCTGCCAACAGTGCTACATCCTCATCTTGCTCAACTGGCTTGGCTGCCCCAAGCTGACCTTTCCTGATCTCTGTCTGAATGCAATCATCCCAAAACCTCTCCCATGTGGGAAGGGTCTCACGTGCACAAACCCCATCGGCAAAGTTCATCCATGAACTGGGGAGGCCATTCACTGCAATCCGCACCAACTCAGTGGGAGGAATGGCCTCTCCAATCGCTGCCAACTCATCTCTCACATTAGTAATCTTTGTGAGATATCCAGCTGCACTATCAGTCTTAGCCATCTTAATGTTCTTCAGCTTCTCCTTCAGGACCATTTTCCGGTTCTCATTGGTACTCTAGTAGAGGTTGGTCAATGCTGACCACATCTCATGGGCATTTCTCTTTCCTCTCACATGAGGAATGCAATGGTCCTTGATTCCGTCTAGAATCAGTCTCTTACCCTTGTTGTTCTTTCTGTTATATGCTGCCAACTGAGTAGCATCAGTAGGCACATTAACAGGCTGTTGTGTGGTATGAACCATGATATCCCAGACTTCTGCCTCCTCAAAGATACTCTGCATTCTCTCCTTCCAAACGCTGTAATTGGTATGCCCATCCAACCTATCCTCCACCCTCAATCCCAATGACATCCTGCTGTCCTAAAACGGAAAAATAGCACTGTTGTAGTAAAGATAAAAAAAAAATTATGTTTGTGAAAAAATCAGCTTGCTGGAATTTTCTGAGTGAAAAATCAGCAGGCTGTATTTCTCTGATACCATGTAGAAATTTCCTCTTTCCCACCCCGGTTTTCAGTTTCACCTTATTTCTCCAAATAGTTAAATGCCCTTTCCCATATCCTTACATTCAACAAACTGGAAAATAAATTTTTGCTGAAAACACAAATTCTGGAAAATTTACAGAATGTTGGAAAATGCAGAAATAAAAAATCAGCAAGCATAAAACAGCCATTCAACACATTTAACACTGATATTTTTAGTCAACATGACCCTGGAAAAACCCCCTACAACTCTTGGGGAAAACCAGTTCGAAAGCTTCTCTTTTATTTTCTGAATATTGCTTTTTACAGTAAAACAAGGAAAACTCAAAAAAAATTCCATCAACCAATTTACAGACTTATCTTGATTTCCGTGCTTGCACACCGCCTCGGAAATTGTGCCAAATCAGGAACAACAGAAAACAGAAAATTTACAGCACCTTAGGACAGCATTAAATGTTGTACGGCCACCTCGGGAAGCGTGCCGGAATAGCCGTACTTTGTTGTACGCACTGTACAGATTTTGTACAGCAACCTCTCTCGAAATCCGTGCCAAAAAACAGAGTTGTAGCTACTGTCCTCTTCCTTGGTTTTTGTGCCGGAAATGACAGCCACCCTCTTCCTTGAAAAGCGTGCCTGATTTTTGTGCCTTGGAGTGCGTGCTTGCTGCTGTACCCTCTTCCTCGATTTATGTGCCTCCTCACTTGGAAACACTACCTCTCCTTTGCTGTACAGATTTTCTGCCTCGGTATGTGTGCCAATAAATGTTGTTGTACCTTTGCTGAAATCTCTTCACTGCTGCCCTCCTTCTTCTCACTGCTCAGAAAAATCTCCAGCTCTCCTTCTCTCCTTCTCCCAATTTGCTCATGAAAGAATGAATGATCTTTTTCTCCCTTCCCTCCTTTAACCTAACCCTAAGTGACTTTTGGGGAATCCCTAAATCCAATGGCTGAAATAGATTGAGATCTATGGCTGAGATTAAATGCTCATTTAAATCTCACTTTCTATTTTTTAATTCACCCTACTTTAATAAAGACCCCCTTAGTCATTTATTTCCAAAGTCACTTTTCCTTTCTAATTTTACATTGACTTTATTAAAGTCACTTTAAAATTAGACTTTAGTAACTTTATCACTTAAAGTCACTTTAAAATTAGATTTGACTTTATAAAAATTATAAAGTCACTTTAGGAGAAAAATTAAATTCTTTTGGACACTTTTCCCTAGGCCAAAGATCAAAGCCTTAGGGAACCACCTGTCCTCCGGTAACCAAATTTCAACATATAATAATAATAATAATAATTATTATTATTACTATTATTTCAAAAAATAATAATTTAATTAATTAAATATTAATTAATTAATTAATTTTAAAAAAAAAAGGGAAAAACTGGCAGAAAAATATTCCCCACCTCACACGTTCAATGTCTTCATCGATGTCGATGGCCAAATTCCAGAAGAAATTGGTGGATCTCGAGAAACAGATCAATAATAATTCCGAAGAATTCGGAAAAAGATTAGTCGATCTTGAAGGTACAGTTGCGGGACACTCCAACGACATCAAAAAGGTTCATGATACGACAAATCGAATAGAAAGACAAATGTGGCTAAATCATCACGAGGCCACAGAAAAGCATAGCGAAGCAATGAACAAGATGACAGAACTCTTCAATAAGCTAAATGATAAGATAGATAAGTTAAGTCAGACACAACTTCCAATATTCCCAAATGTCGAACATAATCAACTAAACAATTCAGCTAATTCAGATCATCATCATGAATATAACATGTTTGAAAAAGAGCAATTAAATGAGGTTGAATTGGAAATCAGCTCACATGAAGGCTATAGTGTTGAACCACCTAGAAGTAGAGACTCTGAGATCAACCATGAAAATTATAGAGTTGAGAAACCAAGAGAAGAAAATGCAACTCAATCCACTAATAAAGCCGGTAATGCAGCAACAGAAGTTATTGAGAACGTTTATATAAATGAAAATCCAATGGCAGAAAAAGAAACAATGTTGGTATTCAACGTGACTACTATCACAGATGCAACAACAGACATAGTCATTGAAAATGAAAGAAACCATGAAAATATAGATGCTTATAAACAACCAAATGTTTCATCCCCAGAATTGAAAGAAAAATGTGAAGAGACAAACACATTCGAAGCCACTGATACAATGCCAGAAGTTGTTGAGGCCTTTGGTGTTGACGCAGATATGGTTGTTAAGAAGGAAGCGTTTGATGATGAGGAGAAGTTGCATCGAACGATAATTGTTGGTAACTTACCTCTAAGTCTAAAGAGAAATCACGAAAAATCACCAGAAGAACAAGGAATAGTTAGGAAACACGGAAAAGTATTCCAGGATCTACCCATAAAAGTGCCTCCACATAGGAAAATCAAACATCCAATAGAAGTCAAGACAGGATCCGACCCTGTCGATATCAGATCTTTTCACTATCCACATCACCAAAAGATTGAACTCGAGAAGATGCTCCATAATCTTTTTAAAATGTGGGAAGCAAGAGCCCGCTGCTCAAGAAACCCAAGCGTTCGTCAACATTGTCCATTGTTACGTATGCTTTGAGGACAAAGCATCTTTAAGAGAGGGGCAATGTTATGTATATTTTATTAATTATTAGTTAGATATAGTTATCTTAGGTTTTATTAAGTGAAAGGGCATGATCTTTGATCATGCCTCTTCACCAAGGGACACCATGAGGCTATATTCAAAGCCTCGGTGATTCCCCATTGTAATCATCTTTCATCTTTTATCAATAATAATATTTACTTATAAAGTTTACCAGAGTTTTTACACTCCATAAGTCAAGACAGGATCCGAACCTGTCGCTATCAGATCTTTTCACTATCCACATCAACAAAATATTGAACTCGATGAGATGCTCCACGATATTTTTAAAATGTGGGAAGCAAGAGTTCGCCACTCGAGAAACCTAGGCTTTCGTCAACGATGTCCTTCATTATGTATGCTTTGAGGACAAAGCATCTTTAAGAGAGGGGCAATGTTATGTATATTTATTAATTATTAGTTAGATACCAATGGAGTGTAAAAACTTTGGTAAACTTTATAAGTAAATATTATTATTGATAAAAGATGAAAGATGATTACAATGGTGAATCACCGAGGCTTTAAATATAGCCTCATGGTGTCCCTTGGTGAAGAGGCATGATCTTTGATCATGCCCTTTCACTTAATAAAACCTAAGATAACTATATCTAACTAATAATTAATAAAAAATTATACATAACACATCGATTTTGGTCAACATGACCTGGAAAAACCCCCTACAACTCTTGAGGAAAACCGGTTGAAAGATTCTCTTTATTTACGAATATTGGTTTTACGGTGAGACGAAAAATACGGTAAAAATTCCAGCAACCAAAATTAAGACTTATTTCGATTTAGTGCTTGCTGATGCCATAACTGTGCCAAAATCATGTAACTTACCAAAACAATACGGCAATAAATGTTATCTGACTGCACCAAGAAGTGTGCCGAAACCGTTCCATTTTGGCTAATTCATGCAGATTTATCTGATAGTCCTCCTGTCCGTGCCCAAAAGCATGACCAAGATCTAAATTGAAGCTACTGTCCTTTTTCTCGATTTTTGTGCCAAAAAATCAGCAACACTTCTCCTCGATTTCCATGCCCAGATTTCTGCCTCAACTTTCGTGCTTAATGTTGCTACCCTCTTCCTCAATTTTCGTGCCTCCCTTTCTTGAACGTTACCTCTCTCCTCACCGGTGGTTACGCCTTGGGATTTGCGCCAATAAACTTGTTGTAAGGATTTGTTCAATCTCCTTGTTGATGCCCTCTTTCTTCTCACTTGAATTCTGTTACTGCCTGATGAGCCAATCAGGGATTTGAATGCTCCGAGGACAGAGGAAGACTCGAGGGTGGTGAAGTTGTCAAAGAAAGTCCTCAGAAAGACACTCAGGACGATGCACGAAGCTCTTTGATCCATACAAGACGTCTTGAGTGAGTCATACCAGGACTTGAAGACCTTTGATATTGATGTCATACAGCATAAGCTACCCCTAAAAGAAGACGCTAAGCCTCATAAGCAGAAGCTGAGGCAGATCAACCCTCTTCTTCTCCCATTATTGAGAAATAAAGGCAGTGCATTAGCCAGGCAAAGATCATTGTCCCTCTGAGGTACTGGAGATGGGTGGCGTGTGAAATTAGGCAGACAATGTTCATTCATGATAGTGGCTTAGTCAGCACATCAGCATTTGGTGCATGCATAACACATAACCTTCTTCTACAATTAATTGTCACATCTGGAAACCAATATAGAAGCAATCTCACATCAAATCAATCACATTAACAGAATATGGAAAGCCTATAGTGAAAACTGACTATTGTGTATATTATAATGGAGAAATCATGTAACAATCATAGTACAAAAACTCTTCACAAGCTCTCATGCACTACCTCCCATGCTACACACTATCAAGCTAGATCTAGCAAATCACTTGCTCCAATCCACTTAACCACTTGATAGCCAACCTTGATTACTTAACTCACCTTTCATCTACCTCTTCCATTGGTCTCCACTGAACTGATCATGCACTGTAGTGAACTGAAGTGTTCTTGAGTTGACTAATGAGTTAATATTTAGTAAATTAAATATTATTTAATTTACTCCACTCATATCTAGTTGATTAGTTAGTTAACTAATCCCAACTAGTTCAACTAAAACAAACGAACACAACTCCACTATCTGTCCCGTTAACTCCTCCAAAACTCCTGCCACTGAAGTCTAACTGAAGCCAACCATGCAAGATGCCATCAAACCCTAGGAACCACGTGATTCCTTGTGTCAGTTGCATGAGTCACCTCCATGACTCAATCTGAAGTGCGCCAAGAGAGTAAACTGTTGTTTATAGTCAAAATATTATTAAGGGTAAATAATATTTGACTTCCATATTTTTAGGAGATCAGTCTAAAAATAGCCTGGGTCCTAAAAATTAGGGTCTCATCTATTTTTTACCGACATGTCGCATACTTCAAGAATCTCCAAGTAGAATTCCCAAATTATGCTCCGTATGTCTAAAAATAGACATAGTCTAAAAATAGACTTTGCGCGAGAATTTGCCTGCGGGCCCACTTAGTGAAGGCGACTTCATTTCACTAAGCTCCATCATCTTGCTGCATTCTCAACGCTGACAGACACCGTGCCCATAAGGAAGAAAAATGGCAAGATCACGCTTTGTGTGGATTTCCGCAATCTGAACAGAGCCTCACTCAAAGACAACTATCCCCTCCCGAAGATGGACCACATCTTGCAAAAGGTGGTGGGATCATCCCGCATGTCCATGATAGACAGTTTCTTAGGATATAATCAGGTGGCGATGCTCCCGGAAGACCAGAAGAAGACGGTGTTCACTACGCCTTAGAGAACCTTCATGTACGCCTGAATGCCTTTTGGCCTGATAAACGCCGATGCCACATTCCAACGTGCGATGTACATCGCTTTCATAGGAGACCAGGACAAGTTTGTGGTGATTTACCTGGACGACATCACCATCTTCTCAAAGAGCGACGCTGAGTATATAGAGCATCTTCGACGAACTTTTGACAAATGTCGAAGGTATGGTTTGTCTCTTAACCTGCAAAAATCCATGTTTGCCCTGGAAGAAGGAAAGCTATTAGGGCATATAGTAACCAAAGAAGGGGTAAAGATTAACCCGAAGCGGGTGGAGGTGATAAACAGCATTTCCCTACCAAGAAACAAAAAGGAAGTACAGGTATTCCTGGGAAGAATAAATTTCCTCGGAAGGTTCATCCCAAATTATGCCAAGATCGTCTGAAACATCACCGAAATGCTGAAGAAGAATAATGAACTAAAATGGACTCCTCAATCCAGGGATTCTTTCAACGGGATCAAGCAGGCCTTTGCGGAAGCTCCAGTGCTGGCGGGTCCCGATTATGGAAAGCCATTCATGATTTTTTCTTTCGCCTACCCTCACACAATAGCTGCAGTGCTGCTACAAAAAAATGATGAAGGGCATGAACAACCTATTGCGTTCTTCAGCCAGGTCCTCCGAGATGCCGAACTAAAATATAACATTCTGGAAAAGCAAGCATACGCTTTGGTCAAGGCACTTAAGGCATTTCGGGTGTACGTGTTACAGTCTGTCATAACAGCTTACGTACCCACTGTAGCAGTGAAGGATATTCTGGTGCAAGGCAACAGTGAAGGAAAAAGGGGCAAATGGATAGCTAAGATTCATGAGTACGAGATGGAGATAAAGCCCACCAAACTCATCAAAGGCCAAGGGCTGGCAAAAATTCTATATGAATCCAACTGTCAAGCTCTAGAAATAAATTTGTCTATGACAGGAGGAGAAGCGCAGGAGGATACTGGTGTACATCAGGGCATAGAATCTTCCAAACAAAAGACACATGTAAAGTACCTTCTATCCTTATGGTATAAAGATATAGTTGAGTACCTTTTGACCCTGAGGTGTCCCCCTAACTATGACAAGACCAAGTATCGCACTTTAAGGTTAAGATCTCAAAAGTATATTGTGGCAAACGGCGACTGTATTGGAAGGACTTCGTTGGGATTTTACTACTATGTTTAACAGAACAAGAGGTTGACGAAGTGATGACAGAGTTCCATGAAGGAATATGTGGGGGGCATTACAGCTGGCAATCCACTGCTCACAAGATCTTGAGAGCATACTTCTTTTGGCCCAAACTGTTTGGTGACATACATGCTCGCGTCCAGGCTTGTGAAAGGTGTCAGACATTCGCCGAAAAGCAAAGGTTCACACCTCTCCCCTTGATCCCAATTCATGTTGAAGAGTCGTTTAAACAATGGGGAATTGACTTCATAAGTGAGATTCACCCTGCTTCTAGCAACCAACATCGATGGATTCTCACCGCCACAAATTACTTCACTAAATGGGTTGAGGTCGTGCCCGCAAGGAATGCCACAGATTTGGTGGTGATCAAGTTCTTGGAGGAAAACATAATAGCCAGGTTTAGATGCCCTGCTAAAGTCATAACAGATAACTCCCAGGTTTTTAAGTCGGCTAGGTTCGTGAGATTCTGTCAACATTACAATATCAGTCTAGGGCACTCCACTGCATATTACCCAAGGGGAACAGGCTGGCAAAGTCATCTAACAAGACACTAGTGAGGATCTTGAAAAAGACCATTAACGAAAACCAAAAGAACTGGGATTCCCAGCTCAAGTTTGCACTCTAGGCGAATCGCATCACCACTAAAAGATCCACAAGGAAGTCCCCTTATGAGCTAGTGTACGGCAAAGCAACAATCTTCCCTATTCAGCTCCCATTAGTCGTGGCCCGATTCTTACAAGAGAGTGAGGAAGAGCCAAACGACCTTATCAGAGGAATGAACCAATTGGTCGAACTAAATGAAACACGGGAACAGGTAAGCCTCAGACTAGTAGAGTACCAGGAAAAGATGAAAGGCTTATTTGACCAAAGAGCTAAAGACAAGGAAATCCAAGCAGGGGATTTGGTGTTGCGATGGGATGTTAGGCGGTCAGACAAATGGAAACATGGGAAGTTCAACCCCCTTTGGTTTGGTCCATTCAGAGTGGCAGAGGTCAAAGGCAACAATACCTTTGCGCTAGAGAATTTGCAAGGAGACACACTCGAGATGCCTATCAATGGACAATTTCTCAAGCCTTACTTCCAACACTGAAAGCGGGCTACGACGGGCCATTGTACATATCCTCAAATTGTATATATGTCATTTGTTATTTCCACATGAATTCCTGTTTTGTTTTTGGTTAAAGCTGCTTGAAAATGTTTCTAACGATGATCCCGGGCACATTAAGAAGAAAACAAGCAAGTGGTCTGCGAGTTCTCGACACACTCGAACGAGTGCGTCTTCCCCAACGGAGCCAATGTTGGCTTGTGATGGTTTCTATGAACGATAAGGCAACATGGGAAGCTAAGCAAATGAAGAGCGGGAATGGCTGAAGTGAAATCCAAACACTCCAAGCGCGGGTCAGGCAGACACCCCACAGTCAAAAGAAGAAAGAGCTCTTACCACTTACCTTTTCGCATCACCAACCTCTCCGCTCGTCGCATATCGCACATCGCATATCTTAACCTTTACCCTCCATTCCTCATAACTAAACTCCCCGACCTGTGATTTGCAATATAAGTTGGGACCCACCTCCTTGCCACGTCACCTTCCACTCATCACACTTCGCACATCGCAAGTTTTAACATTTGCCCCTTGCTTTACCATAACAAAAGCTCCGATTTGCGATCTGCGGGCAACCCCACCTCCGTCTGGCCACATCACCTCCACGCATCGCACTTCGCACTTCGCAAATCATAGCATTTACCCTCCGTTGCTCATAACAAAAGCTCTGATTTGCGATCTGCGAGTGTGCCCACCTCCTTGCCATGTCACCTCCGCTCATCGCACTTCGTACTTCGCAAATCATAGCACTTACCCTCCGCTGCTCATAATAAAAGCTTTGATTTGCGATCTGCGGGCGAGCCCAGCTCCTTGTCACGTCACCTCCGCTCATCGCATTTAGTACTTCGCAAATCATAGCACTTACCCTCCGTTGCTCATAACAAAAACCCTGATTTGGGATCTGCGAGCGAGCCCACCTCCTTGCCACGTCACCTCCGCTCATCGCACTTCGCACATCATAGCACTTACCCTCTGCTGCTCATAACAAAAGCTCTAATTTGCGATCTGTGGGCGGGCCCACCTTCTTGCCATGTCATCAAAGCCCATCCACTGCCTTTGTCCCACTCTTTTCATTGTTGACCATTCCGCTATGTGTTAGTGTCGCAGGCCCCACTTTAAGCTCTGTCATTTCTCCACCATCTTCCTGTCATCTTCACTCCCTAGCACACATCCGACAACTCGTGATCTATTTCGGCCCCCCTTCACCTTCCGAAGGTTATGGGTGGGGGGGGGGAGGAGGGGTTCGAAATGGTTGATTTTAGAAACCACTTCCGGTGCTACGTGTGAGCCTGCAGTGATTTCGCACCCCCCCTCCCCCACCCGATCCAATACCACAAACTGGACAGGCCCCCCTCTGAAATTTGGTCTCTGGTTTTTCAAGTCAAGCACAACATGGGTTTTCGGCGGAACAAACACGGCTATGGTTTATTCAGTTTGTCCGAGAAATCTCTACTAAAGAGCGAGGCACGCATGGCACCCACCATAAGGCCGTGGGAAGGGAAAGGTGTCGTTTATACCACATCATTTATCATGAGGATGTGGAAAGGAAAGGGAGAGCCATCCTAACTTGCTCAAGTATGTGAGGGTGGTTAGGAGAGGGAGTGGGGGTTGATGAACAGCCGAACGATAATGCCCTCCCGGGGGGGCACTGACAGCCCATCCTTCCTCAAATGCCCTTTCCCTTGCCCTGACAGCCCTTCCTCCCTTCCTCCCTTGACACCATTAGGGGTTCCGCCTAACTCCCAATGCTTGGACAACTTTTTTTGGCACTACTAGCCGTTCCGTAAGGGTTAAGTGGAAATCTTGAGAATGAGGGAGTGGAGGTTTTCCACAGCACCTGGAATCATGCAATGGAAACCAGACTGCCCACCTGTTCACAGCCACTCCACTTCCATCTGGCCACGTCACCTCCACTCATCGCACTTCGCAAATCATAGCACTTACCCTCTGTCGCTCATAACAAAAGCTCTGATTTGCGATCTGCAAGCGAGCCCACCTCCTTGCCACTCGCACTTCTCAAATCATAGCACTCACCCTCCGCTGCTCATAACAAAAGCTCTGATTTGCGATCCACGGGCGAGCCCACCTCCTTGCCACATCACCTCTGCTCATCGCACTTCGCAAATCTTAGCACTTACCCTCCACTGCTCATAACAAAAGCTCTGCTCTGCGATCTGCGAGCAGGCCCACCTCCTTGCCACGTCACCTCTGCTCATTGCACTTCGCAAATCATAGCACTTACCCTCCGCTGCTCATAACAAAAGCTCTGATTTGCGATAGGCGAGCAGGCCCACCTCCTTGCCATGTCACCTCCACTCATCGCACTTCGCAAATCATAGCACTTACCCTTCGCTGCTCATAAGAAAAGCTCCAATTTGCGAAATGCACGCGGGCCCACCTCCTTATCACGTCACCTCCGCTCATCGCACTTCGCACTTCGCAAATCATAGCACTTACCCTCCGCTACTCATAACAAAAGCTTCGATTTGCGATCTGCAGTCGGGCCCACCTCCTTGCCATGTCATCAAAGCCCATCCACTGCCTTTGTCCCACTCTTTTCATTGTTGACCATTTCGCTGTGTGTTCATGCCACGGGCCCCACTTTAACCTCTGCCATTTCTTCGCCATCTTCCCCTCATCTCCGCTCCCTAGCACACATCCGACGACTCATGATCTATTTCGGTCCCCCTTCACCTTCCGAAGGTTAATGCCAGGGGGGGGGGGGATCCGAAATGGCCAGTTTTGGAAACCGCCTCCAATGTTATGTGTCAACCTACAGTGATTTCGCACCCCCCCCCCCAAAAATCCAATACCACAAACTGGACAGGCCCCCCTCCGAAATTCGGTCTCCAGTTTTGCAAGTCAAGCACAACATGGGTTTTCGGCGGAACAAACACAGCTATGGTTTATTCAGTTTGTCCAGGAAATCTGCGCTAAAGAGCGAAGCACGCACGACACAACTAGCCATTCCGCAACGGTTAAGTTTAGATTATGAGAATGAGGGAGTGGAGGTTTTCCATATCAGGTGGAATCATGCGATGGAAACTAGACTGCCCACCTATTCACAGCCACTACTCGCTGCCCCATTTTGAAGATTCAAGGATTTGGCCTCCATGGCCAACTATGTTTTTCTTTTACTGTTTGATTATGATGTTTTCCTGGTGAAATCTCGATTTCACCCAATTTTGTTTTGATTCTATGATTACGAGAGTGATCGCTTGATGCACGCTCTGTCAGTTGGCTAGGATATTTTGATTTTCACGTGTGTGGGCCAATCGTGAATGATTATTCGATCGTAAACCCTCAAGGAGAACTCTATATGTAGAGGGTTCAGAGATGAAAGAAAGGTTCAAAATTTTGGAGAATTTTTGTTGTAGTTTTGTATGACTATGCTCTTTGTGCTCTAAGATACATATTTGGGAGAGATGTTTTGAACATAATATGATATACAGCGTTGTTTATTTGGATTCCAGACAGAGCAATGAGTAGTATGTATCTGTGTTCTCTTGTTTATTAACAATCTCCTGTTTATGTATAATCATCTTTCCATGCTTTGTTGCTTTGATCATTCATGTAATGTAGCTGCTGGTGGTATACATTTTTATTCATGAATTCGTGTATGAATAACGCTCATGTACTAAACTTGTTGTGCCCCCTTAATTCGCACTCCACGAATCTCTCTTGTTGGTCACATTCCACCTACATCTGCTTCCTCTGAGTTCACGGGAGACAGATTCTTAAGACTTTTAAGCTTGTCTCTCGCGGTTTCCTCCTCCGTTCCTTCTCAGCACCTCTGCATATTTTGAAAGCCTCTGTTCATTATTTCATACTCAGCCCATTTGAAAAGCCACCGAGCCATACAACCTCCTGAGCCCTCTCGCAGTATAGGGTAATTCACATGAAGCAGACCCCAAAGTCTTCATCATTCCTGAACCACCAAAACCATTATTCTCCTTATCAATATTCTGTCAGAGGCACCCTTAAAATCGTCTACATCTAAGCTCTAAGTTCAAGATGTCCTAGGCATTGTTCTTTTACAACTCAAGGCTGTCTCTAGGAGCTACAACAGCGTGGTTGGGTGAGGGCCTACAAGTTCACACCACTAAAGGACACTATCTCCAGGACCTAGGATAATGATTCACATAGTGCCTAAGATTCAAGCCTTCATTCCCACTAGACCCACTGCCCCGCAGGGGAACCAAAACACCAAACCACCTCAAAGGGATGGAGGGCGTGGTCAGATGGATGAGGAGAGCAGGAGGGTCTTCAGGAGGAGGAAGTTGTGCTTCCCATGCCAAGAGCCTTGGGCACCAGGGCACAAGTGCACCAAGGGCAAGGCCCAATACATTGAGGTGTATTCAGACAGTGAGTCGGATCAGGAGTTTGAGTTGGGAGCAGATCAGGGAGATGAGGGGGCACAATCATGAGGGAGAGCACCACCGCCACCACCACCCCCAAGGGACGATCATTTTACCGCATTAGGGGGAGTTCTTGCTTCGCTTCGGGGAGTCCAGAAGTACTTAACACTCAGGATCAAGGGCACTATGCAGGGCCAGCGAGTGTCAGTTTTGGTACACAGTAGGGCCACCCACAATTTCATTGATGCCCAGATGTTGGAGCAGAGGGACATCCACACAGAGACATTTGAGGGGTTCTTCATGTTGGTGCCAAGAGACTGGACTATGCAGTGCACGAAGTATGTCCCCAGTTTCATTGTGATGATGGGGAACTACTCAGTCACTGATCATTTCTTCGTAGTTGATGCTCCAGACACTAACGTGGTGTTGGGTGTCCAATGGTTATACTCACTGGGGATAGTCACCACTGATTGGAAAAAGTTAGAGATGGAGTTTACAAGCCCAAATGGGAAGCTAGTAGTGTTGAGAGGGATGCACTCTCACCCACCCGAGACAGTTTCCGCCCATCAGATGGAGGCAGATTTACGACATGGGGACATAAAGTGGGGGTGGAGCTTAGGATTTTGAAGATAGGGGCTCCATCACGGCCAGTGCACCTGGACATACTGGCTCTAATGGAGAGACACCAGAGGGCTTTGGGGGAGATCCCTTCAGGAAAACCACCAATCTGAGGATTCGAGCATACTATTGAGCTGGAGGAGGGAGTGCATGCGGTCATCACTACTCCATATAGGCATCCCAAAGCCTATCTGAATGATATCGAGAGGGCGATACAGGAATTGCTGAGGTCGAGGCATATCAGGCCTAGTTCGAGTCCCTTTGCTTCTTTCATGGTGTTGGTGAAGAAGAAGGATGGGACCTTTCGCATGTGTATTGATTACAAGGCCCTCAACAAGAGAACACTAAAGAACAGATACCCCATTTCGTGTATCGATGAGCTGATGGATGAACTTAAGGGAGCAAAATATTTCTCTAAGATAGATCTATGCTCGGGCTATCACCAAATCTGGGTGAGGGAGCAGGACATCCCCAAGACTGTCATTCGTTGCAACTATGCATTAAGATTTTGTGTATTTGCAGTAGCATTAGTTGTGCTCTAGGTTCTAAATTTTGTGGAAGGACTAGAGTACACTTGATCTACAAAACCCAGAAATGGATTTGAGAAATTTCAAGTTGTGTTCAAGTTATTCAAATAATAAATTATTTTTAATGGATTTCCTAAGTCTATCTTAGGAAAATAAAATAATTAAACTGAATTAATTAACACGTGCTGAAATTGTCTAAAGTCACATGGATCAAGCAGTCTTTTAATCTCAGCCGTTGATAGATGATTTACTCTCGGCCGTTGAAGGGTTCAACGAAAAAGTATAAGAGAAAGGCTTAAGGGTCAGTTAAGACAAATTTTCTGTAGAACTGAGGAATAGATCTGGAATTCTAGGGCGGGTTTGCTAAGAATTTCCAGTGGAATTTCCTGCAGTGAGGGGTAGTATTGGCCAAGGGAATGTTCTGATTCCAGGGCCAAGAGACAGCAAGAGGAGCAGCGACAAGGGCAGCATAGAGAGGCTTCAGAGCCACACAGAGCGACAGAGACAGCATAGGCAGCTAGGGCCACGCTGGGCTGACGCTGGCCAAGTAGAGGCAGCGCAAGGGCAGCGTAGACTCTCCTAGGGTGATGTGGGTCCTCCTAGAGCCGCATAGAGGCAAACACAATCCCTCTAGGGCAACGCTGGGGCTTCAGAAGCAACGCTGAAGGTTTCTAGAGTTAGATCCGGGCTGAGTCCTGTAAATCCCGTTTGAGGGTGTGGATCAGTCAGATATTTGGGACTAGATCTTCAGGTTAGTTGCAGATCTTATATCTTTTATTCTTTGTCGGGTTTTCCAAGGTTGGAACCCAGATTTGTTGTACTAAAACTACTTAATAATAAAACCCTCATATCCGCTGAACCGGTTTTCCCGCTTTGGGTTTTTCCGGGCACTTATGTCTGAAAATCCATGTGTGACATTGTTGCATGAGTGAATTATTCAAAAACTGATCTACATGTGTAACTTGTAGTTGTGTTTATTTTCAGTATTTTATGAATCTAATTTCTGAAAATAACTTGTATAAATTAAATCAAAGTAGGAGAAAATAAACCAATACACTGCAGTAGAATTTTCACATGGTATCAGAGCGATAGCAAATCAAGTTGAATCTCCAACAATCAACTGAAGAATTATTTTTTCTACATGGTGGCAGAAGAAGCAGCGGATCCGGAAAGGGCATCTTGATAGCAAGAGAAAGCAAATCCAGAAGATAGCGTTAAAGCTACAGAAGGCCTTTGGGCTTACGCAGACCCTTCCTAGGGCAGCGTAAGGACTGTGTCACCCAGTCTAGGGTTACACAGTCCACTTTTGAGCCACGCTGGGACTGCGCTGGGCCAGCAAAGAGGATGTTGTCCAGTCACTTCTCTTGTTGCAGAAGAATTCAGCCAAGTTCTAGAAGCAGTGCTTTAGATATTCAGCACTGCTGATGGGGTGGAGATTCTGCAGGTGCAGAATCGTCCCTAACTAAGGCAACAAAGGCAGGAGGAAGACAGTTATTCAACAGATCTGAGCCAAACAGATATGAGATTCGATCAGGAGGATCAGAGAATACTGTTCGTTTGAAATTTGGTGGAAGACTTCCAGGAGGGAGGTCAGTTTATTCAGATCTGAGCAAAGATGGTTCGATATGAATTGAGGGATCAAGACAGATTGGATGGCATGTCCAACTATGTCATTTGGAAGGCCAGAATCCTCTCAGTTCTGGATGAGTATGGTCTCAAAGATCATGCAGAGCACACACTTGTTGTACCAACTAATGCAGATCCACTCAAGAAGTATGGAGAAAATCAAGCACAGACAAAGCGGTTGATCATAGATGGAGTCAAGGACCACGTGATTCTGCATGTTGCTGGTAAGAATACAGCAAATGCTATGTGGAAGGCTTTGGAGGTGATGTACCAAGGAGGCTCTATGCAAAGAAGAATGCTTCTTGAGAATCAGATGCGGATGTTCCAAATGATGAAGGGCAAAGAGATAGATCCATTTCTCTTTAGACTCCAAGTTATCCATGACCAGCTGATTATCATGGGTGCTACTCCAAATGAAGGGCTCCTAGTGAGGACAGCCCTGAATGTTGTCTCTAAAGAATGGGAAACGTTTGTCCAAAGCATTTTGGGAAGGGCAACAATACCATCATGGTCAGATATGTGGGCTATTCTCCGCCAAGAGGAGATCAGGAGGATCACCAAGAAATAGTCTTTTAGCGAAGGAAGCGAATCAACAAAAGTAAAGAAAGAAGAGGTGGAGGATGCAGCCCTTGCATCAAGGTAAAAGAAGCAAGGGAAGAAGAAGAAGGACCTCTCCAAGGTCTGGTGCTTTAACTGTGGTGATCTTGGTCATTTCGCCAGCAGTTGTCCTAAGAAGAAGGACAAAGGAGCTTGTGATTCCAAGGTTGTAGCAGCGAATGAAGATGGTTGTGATGATGATGCAGCCATGAGTGCTCATGCACCTCGAGAGAAGAGGTGGGGTGTTAAAATTGGACAACTAGATCCATACTCCGGGTTGTGCTGCTCAGATGACGATCCCAATATTTTTATTGGATTCCTCTTTCGGAGAGGTGTAAGATTGATCTAAAGATCATCTTGATCGGATGAGCAGAACATATACTTTGAATTTATTCCACTTATGTGCTAGGTTGGCCTAGAATAAAATATAGACTTAAATGTCTTAAAGGACGTGTCACACACCCCCAAATATTCCTATATATTGGAGAGACTTAGAGTTCATTTGACGCATATTGTGTGGAGGAATTCTCTCTCTCTGGATGACGTTAGAGCAACATATCTATGGACTGTTCTTTGTTTGGGTTGTTCTGGGGTTATGTGTGACATGCTTGGCTGAATGACCTATTGGATATTTTGCTGGTAGAAGCATCCTGCTGATCGCCGTAACGCCACCATTCATTATCTCTGTTCTGGCTTGTCTTCCATCGATCTATTGGTATGTTCTATCTGCTTCAGTATTGTGCCCTAATTTGAAATGGCATAACATGTTCCTAAATTAACATGGAATCAGAGCCAAGAGAGGACAAGCCCAAAAAATAAAAATAAAAATAAAAAAAGCAAATTGTGGGCAAATCCAATCTGTTAAACGCTAACTGTTATTGCCACGTGAAAAAGCAACTTGTGGGCAAATCTAATTTGGAAAAGTGGTAGGTACCTCTTTCTGTGAAGAATGAGAAAGGCCCGTGGCTTACCTAGGGCTGGAACTCATAATTTATCAATAGCAGCGTTAGTATTTTCTTGTTGTTATTGTCGTAAAGAAAAAGTTGTTGTCGTAAAGAAAAAGAAAATGGCGGGGAGGGGTCCGAGCGACACTACAACTCGGTGTTTGTCGAGAACACATACAACGGGGAACGTGACGAGGACACAGACAATGGTGAACCTCTCTGAATTAGAAATCGACGGTGAAGTCGTCCCTTCGTCCCTTTCCGTGAACACCGAGATTCTTCATGTGGATAACAATGACAGCCCTCGCGTCGCATATCTCTGCCGATTCTATGCATTCGAAATAGGTTGGATCCTACATTGACCAGCTCGACGTGTTCAGCCATCTTCGAGGAAGTGAGGTAATTGTCATGTGCATGCTGCAAGTCGACCGCTCAAATCATTGACGTTGACTGGATAATGGAAGTTAAAAAAGAGAGCACTAAATTGAAGGATGAAGTAACGTGATGAGGTGTCATGTATCGGGCGGCTTTGGACACGGCGGCAAAGAGGCAATGAAGGAAGAGGAAGTTGCGGATCGATCCACCTTTGTGTGCACTGCAGCGTAACCAGGATTATGCCCGACAGCAGGCGTAGAGAAAACCCTAATCTCTCAGAGTCGATAATCATGCTGGTGGGGGACAGACTGAGCCTCCACGGTCGCATCCAAAACTCCCTAAAAAAAAAAGATTTTTGTTTGAATTTTTTTCTTAAACTGTATACACCTGTGAAGGCACTATACACTTGTGAAGGCACTAGCTAGGAGCTCGGACTACAGGATTGCAGACCTGTTGGGGACTTCAATTCAAACCAGTGTTAAGGAGGCTTGGAACAGTGAACAAATAAGGGAAGAACAATTAATTAACCAAAAAAAAAAAAAAAAAATCGGACTTGTTTTTTAGCAGACAATGGAACCCTTTTACGATTGTTTTGGTGGTGATTCCAAACGCATATCCTGGCTGATCTCACAGTGCTAATGATAACTTTCAGATTTCTGTTTGAATCTTATTTCAAGGCGTGAATGCTAGTCCTGAAGTTTTGGGCAGGATTGGAGTCGTAGCCCTTTGAGAACCTTTGTGTTGACTTGTAGCAAATCTTGGAGCACTCTGAGCAGTCTTGAGAAGGGACATATTAATACAACGACACAATTTTTTTTTTATTTGTGGTGAAGTATAGTGGGATATTTTGCAGTCCAACAGAATGATAAAAGAATTGTGAAGAAATCTCTTGAGACCAACCTGTAACACTTGTTGAAGATCCTTGAAACAGTTGTTTAAAAGGTTGGGACAGTCTATTGCAGATACTTGCTGAAGAAGTTTAAGAATCATTCTTAATGTTGTCTCGAAGAGTCTTGAAAGCAATATTGATACTTGATTAAAGGCCTTATGAAGTAACTTTGGGAAAAGTGTTTAAGTATCATAAAGAATATTGAAGACACCTTTGAAGGACATTTTATGCAGACATCTTGTTGAGAAGTTGGAGCCGATCTTGAGCTGACCATGGAGACCTTATTGAAGAACCTTGTGGAGTGTTTTGTAGCCACTTCAATGATGTAAAGGGGACTCGGTAAAAGCAGCCTGTTGAAGTCCCATGTACAGTCATTTGATCGAGGTGATGCAAAGACCAAGGCAAGATTCGTTGCTAGTGAAAGGCCGAGACTATGAGTATGCATCTAAATTGTTGTAAAAATTTGAACGTATAAATCACGCAGTTCGTGTGTTCTGTGATCAGAATATTTCGGCGCATACCCTCTTACAGGAGTGCGATTGAGTGTTGATGAATGTATCCGCATGCTCGAGTGTGACTTCTTGTATTTTACAGTGCGATGTAAAACAATGGTGGTTTCTTGTAAACCATATGCTGAAGATATCCTTGTATTGGCAAGTCTAGTAAGCAAGCTATTCATCTTAAAGCAGAAAGGGGACTGTTAGAAGGCTGAAAAGCCTTGTGAACAATACTTATGATATGACAAATCACTATTCGAGGGCACTCTGATATAGGCCCATAACATTGGAGGAGCATTGTCATTGAAAGAAGGCAGATTGATCAGCTAATATGTGAAGCAGCTAAGGCAGAAGTATTGGAGCAGCAGTACTCTTTGCAGGTATAGGAGGAAGAGAACCCTGCCTGGTACATCAAGGACAAGAGTCCAAGAGATGTAAGTGAAGTGCATATTCAGCAAGCAGTGATGAATGTGATAGTTCTAAATCTGTGATTCTATGTCACTGTCATTATGACAGTAGACAGACACCCATGTTTATGAAATTCATAATAGTTGTGAGCTTGTGACAGTATTACAGCATAATGATAAACTTGAAGTGTGAACTGAGAAGTCTTTGTAGCCTTTCATTCACGTCATTGGAGTCTTGAACCATGCTTAGCAAAGCCTGTAAAGTTATGAATAAATGATTTCCATTATTTGACAAGCATACGATACGTGTCAAGATGCATGGAAGCAATATTACTGTATATGGCAATAAGTCTTTAATGGCTTTGACTATAAAACTCCTTACCAAGCTGGTGTCTTGGATGCCCTCATTTAAATTAGAAGTCTTCTCTCGAAAGAGGCGCTGGCATTAAGAGGGAGAATATATCTGTATATGCTCCTGAGCAGATACCTTTGCTGAACGAAAGAAGATCCTCATGGCTCAGGGTCATATGGCTTCAAAGGGGGAAATTCCGGAGGAAAACCAAGAAGCCATATAAATACCAAGGGTATCTAGCAGCCATGAGTACAACATGAGCCTAGATCATGTGAAGAAGCTGTAAAGTATCTAAATCTGCAAGGATGCGAGGATGCGAGGGTGATGGTTCCAAGACCACAGATCAAAGTTGTTGTCACCTCAATATTAGATCAAGCATGGATCTGATGGGAAAATGTGTTTCCTGAAGGTATTGATTACTATTGCACCTATAATCTATTATTTCCCTTGCTGCTACGCAAGAATGGAGTCTTCATCAGATGGATGTAAAAACCGCATTTCTGCATGGTGCAATAAAGGAAGAGGTGTATGTAGAGCAATCTTTGGGGTTTGTAGTCCAAGTTCGAGACACCAATGTCTGCAGGTTGAAGAAAGACCTCTATGGGTTGAAGCAAGCACCCAGAGCTTGGTACGAGAGGATAGATAGCTACTTGATGAAGTTAGGCTTCACTCGTAGTATTGTTGATCCGAACCTTTACTTCAAGGTTGATAGAGAGAAGCCTCTCATTCTAGTGCTGTATGTGGATGATCTCTTCCTGATAGGTGCTGACCCTCTCATTCATCAATGCAAGAGGGAGCTCGGTGCTGAGTTCGAGATAAAGGACCTAGGACTAATGCACTATTTCCTAGGCCTAGAGGTCTGGCAGAAACCTAGCGAGATTTTCCTTTCTCAAGGAAAATACATTGTGAAACTTCTGGAAAGATTTGGTATGGTGGACTGCAAGTCCATGTCAACACCAATGGAACTCAACTTCAAGAAGTTGAGTGGCAGCACTACGGGGCCCATATTGTCAAATCCTACTAAGTATCGTCAACTTGTAGGGGCCCTGATGTTCTTAGTGAACACCCATCCAGATATATGTTTTGCAGTGAACACTTTGAGTCAACAAATGGTTGAGCCTCATCACTTTCACTAGGTTGGTGCCAAGAATCTTTTGAGATATCTTCGGGGCACGATAAACCATGGGCTAAGATACACTGCCGGGAGCGTGACACTCCTTGGATATACTGTGTCGATTGGGCTAGCAGTGTGGTGGATCATAAGAGCACATCGGGATGATGTTTCAATCTTGGTTCTGCTTCGATCTCATGGATGAGCATGAAGCAGAAGTCGGTGGCTTTGAGCACCACTGAGGCCAAATACATTGTAACAAGTATGGCCTGTTGTGAAGCAATCTGGTTGCGAAAGCTCTTCTGTGAGTTGTTCGAGCATGTGCTAGATACCACAGTGATACTCTGTGATAATCAGAGTGGGATTCGCTTGACCGAGAATCCTGTGTTACACGACCGATCCAAGCATATTGATATCAGGTACCATTTCATCCGGGATATGGTACAGCGAGGCACCGTAAGGCTCGATCATATAGGAACTGATGAGCAGGTCGCGTATATTCTCACTAAGCCCCTGGGGAAGGTCAAGTTCCTAACCTTCCGTGAGAGACTTGGTATCGTGGAACGACCCTATGATGTGGGTCCTATTGGACGATGAGCTTGAGGAGCTCTGGGGGGCTTTGGGGACAGCTTCTCGGAGCTATGAGCAACCACAAGGCTAGGCTTGCCAAACCTTGTTGGTGTGCTTGGACCCCACCGTTGTGATTATTGAGTTGGTTCACCTCTCATTATTTGTGCCCCGTATGCATCCTACCCATTGAATTCAGGGCTCATGGGAAATACCTCTCATTTGGCCAATAAGGTGGGAAAAGCTAGAGACTAGTAGCAAAGACTGATGGACGCATCAGAGAT
This sequence comes from Pinus albicaulis, assembly GCA_034641835.2. Taxonomy (NCBI): domain Eukaryota; kingdom Viridiplantae; phylum Streptophyta; class Pinopsida; order Pinales; family Pinaceae; genus Pinus; species Pinus albicaulis. The sequence goes on along the minus strand of CM076571.1, from coordinate 80,513,459 downwards.
TGCCATACTCTCTATCTAGGATGGCACGGTCCAACCACTTGATCTGGGATCAAGTCTTGTGAGGTCTCGGACCTCCGCCTGACTTCGGGTCAGATGAACCAACTTCGGGTTGGTTGGAGACTCTTTGTGAGTCCGATAGAGGTTTTGACCTCTGGGCTGAATCTGTCAGCCGGGAATGATGTCTTTGTGACTGACCCACTTCTGTTCTGAAATAAAGAGGCCAGCAAAGCAAGTTACGGCGGGATGACGCACGATGTTTGGATTGCACTTGTGGATGCAGTTCTCCTTAGTTGAGAGGGAGTGTTAAAATTGGACAACTAGGTCCATACTCCAGGTTGTGCTGCTTAGATGACGATTCCAATATTTTTATTGGATTCCTCTTTCGGAGAGGTGTAAGATTGATCTAAAGATCATCTTGATCGGATGAGCAAAACATATACTTTGAATTTATTCCACTTATGTGCTAGGTTAGCCTAGAATAAAATATAGACTTGAATGTCTTAAAGGACGTGTCACACACCCCCAAAGATTCCTATATATTGGAGAGACTTAGAGTTCATTTGACACATATTGTGTGGAGGAATTCTCTCTCTCTGGATGACGTTAGAGCAACATATCTATGGATTGTTCTTTGTTTGGGTTGTTCTGGGGTTATGTGTGACACGCTTGGCTGAATGACCTATTGGAGACTTTGCTGGTAGAAACATCCTGCTGATCACCGTAATGCCACCATTCATTATCTCTGTTCTGGCTTGTCTTCCATCGATCTATTGGTATGTTCTACCTGCTTCAGTATTGTGCCCTAATCTGAAATGGCATAGAACATGTTCCTAAATTGACATGGGGTGACATGGATATATAGAGTATCCATAGACGAGTGGCGGGATCCTCGAGTCAACCCTACTCTTGGATCACATACGAGCTACGGGAGCCTTAAGACAGTAGCGGGATGAGTCGGAAGATGGTTGCAGATAACCACATTGAAGAGCAAGAGGAAGTTGTAGAGCTGAAGAGGGAGTAGCGTGATGCAGATGCAGCAGTAGCGTGGAGGCAGCAACTCAGAGAGGCTGATGGGACTTCAGCAGCGCAGAGAAGCTGGGCTCATGCAGTGCAGTGTTGCAACATCACAGTGTCTCCAAGGGGACAGCGTGATTCAGCATCTAAGGAGCTTCAGTGGTGGAGGGAAACTTCACTTGTCTATCAACCAGTTGGGCAGAGTCTTTCAATTGCTTACTTCTCAGCAATTGAGTTGCAGTGCAGCAGTTAGCAGTCGCAGTGCTATGGGTAGCATGATGCAGCAATTTGAGAGGGAGTTGCAGTACAGATGTGGCAATGTCAATGGCAGTAGCATGGGCAGCAGTACAGAAAGCAGCAACGCAGTAGATGGAGGGCAGCAGGCCAAGCATCAACAGCACAGATCCAATACTCAAGATCTTGTAATGCATGGTGTGATGTATTGCTAGAGCACACTTCTGATGCTAAGAGGGAGTGTTGAGATTTTGTGTATTTGGGGTAGCATCAGTTGTGCTCTGGGTCCCAAATTTTGTGGAGAGACTAGAGTACACTTGATCTACAAGACCTAGAAATGGATTTGAGAAATTTCAAGTTGTGTTCAAGTTTTTCAAATAATAATCTAATGGATTTCCTAAGTCTAACTTAGGAAAATAAAATAATTAAAGTGAACTAATTGTTAGGATGAATCCTTACTGTAAGTGTACGAAAAAAGACCCTTTTAACTGTCCATAACAAACAGCCCTAACAACAAAAAATGGCTGCCAATATCTTCAAATCTGCAGTTAGTTGATCAAGACAAATGCTGCAAAAATCCAAATTTATGCATAAATAGACATTAAGCAGTAAAAATAAGGTTTTGCTCCATGCATCCAATAGACAAGACAAGAACAATATTTTTTGAAGAATTTTATATTAATGGCACCTGGAAGAAAAACAAGAAAGGTGTTTCCAATTCTCCTCAATGAGATGGGTTCTTCAAAGTCCTCAGCACTTCAGATCTAGAATTTCTCTCTCTTGTTGGTGTAGAAAACCCAAACAAACATAGAACTCAAAGCGAGCTCACAAAGCAAATAATAGAAAATATGACAATGATAATGGCTCAAAGTCAAACCAAGAGTATAGATCCAGAGTGATCTAAGAGGCAACAAAAGGTGATGAATGGTAGGAAAAACCCTTCTATTTATAACAAAATATTAGGTCATTCTAGATATTGGTGCATGATTAAAATAATATTAACCAAATCTAGATCCACCTTTTATGGAATATTTTATTATATTTGTTGGAGGGGAAAGGAATTTGACTTGGGTCAAATCCCTTTATTTGTAAATAATAAATAAATAAATAATTTATTTATCATTTTAAGGAAGTGGTTAAATGATAATTAAATAAATAATGATTTATTCAATTATTTATAAATGATTTAGTCAAATCTAACAAGGAATATTATTTAAATAAGGTTTAAATAATTATTCCTAGAAAATAATCAGATAAATAAGGATTTATCTAATTAATTTCCTTGTTTTGGGTTAAATATGTCTAGGAATAATAATTAAATTACTGTTTAATTAATTATTCCATGAGGAAAACCAAACAAATATAGATTTGTTTAATATTTCCCCTTGGGGTTTCCTATTTAGACCATAAACAACCTAATAAATGTGTTTTATTAAGTTATTTTACATAGTGAAAGCAATTTTACTTAGGGTAAAATTGGTCTTACATGGTGTATTTGGGTCCATCTAATGATAATAGGTTAGATGACCAAAAATTGGTGTAACAGATTGCCCCCCAGCGTGCGAGTGTTAGGAGCAAATCGTATGACCGAAGTACGTTGTAAGAACTCAATCACTAGACATCAAAAGGGAAGTCAGAGAGAGGAATGTAAGGTAGACTAATGTGCTGAAGAACTAGACCTTGAGGAGACGAGACTTACAGGTGCGACAAGTCTCTTTTTATGAGTGGGTACCTGTGCTAGAGGCGACGGGGGAGGCATACTTATGCCCGCCGAGACAAAGCACAGAAGAATAGTGTGTCCAATAAACAAGGGACCAAACTGTAAAGTACATGCTGGCATAAACATGAGCCAGATAAAAGATATAATGATGAATCCCACATACATGTTGTGCCTGGGATAACAGTCAGGACTTATACAATAATATCTGAGTACATGAGATACAAATACAACCCCCATGCCCCTGTAAACGGGGAAGGACTCGCAAAATCTGACTGATACATGCAAATCAAAGAGGCACTGCAAGCGGCTATGCCCGACATCATCAAATATGTGGAGCTGCATCGAAGGTTGAAGTGAAAAAGTCATCTGGGTATGTGGCAGGCTACCTGTAGGGCCACCCCCTCATGAGGGTTGGGACATCTCACACACCCGAGAATCACCGATATCAGCTGCTGCATCACTGAACCATCAAGTATACGGATCTCGATCATGCTGAAAGGAGCTGGAGCTGAGAAACAATCAAGTCAAAGGGAAATAAGGAGTCCCTTTGCCTGATCCGGGGCACCGAACAAGAGTGGAAGCTGGAACCAAGGTACATCGCCCTCTAGACCTGTCTTCTAGAATGAATGAGCTGATGTCGACAGAAAGAGGTCTGCCATAGGTGGGGCAATAAGGGATCCTCAACTAAGGCACGAGAAAAAATAGTAGAGCGACTGACAGACTGACACCAATGATGATGATGAAATGGGGGGTACTAAGTAGCGAGTGGACGACTTCCCTTGTTAAAGCATAAAGGGCATGGATGACCTAGCAGCGACTGACACAATATCATGAGGTATAGGGGATAGTGGGATTGAAGGCCATAATGTGCGACACGAGAGAGGGACCAAGCAATGAAGGATGGAGGACTATAGCGGGATACAAAGGGACTCGGGATAGACTCCATGAATGCGATGATGACTCAACTCGGATGCTCTAAACAAGAGCGACTCGATGGTGCTGCCACACAGTAAAGGTCTAATGGGGGACCATACAAGATGGTAACTCACAACGAACATCAACACGAACATGGACAAGTATGGAGGCCAAGTGGTGCCCTTAGTATGAGTGTTGCAAGTGAAGAAATTCGATTTTGAGGAGAGGTGAAGTGATGCTTGTTGGATAAAATGTGTCATGGTGAAGTATCAAGTCAATAAAAATTAACAAATACCCATTTGAGGGCTCGGTGAGAGCTTTCCAATGGTACAGACGGTTTATCAAACTGAGCTACGGTTTGGCCGCAGCAGGAGAAAGAAAAATCAGGGGTTTTCTTTTGATAAGGCATCTTCCCTCCAAATTCACTCATTTGCAGGTGGAGCTATGGTGAATGTGGTGAGGAGAGAAGGCCCTAAATCATGTAGCGATCGTAGCAGACAAACCGACCGTTGGAACTGAGATCCGTCAGTTGCAGGTAAGAGGCCTAATCCTACTCTTTCATTTCAATGGATTGAAAGTTCAGTTTAGGTACCCAGAGCTCATGAACAGGCCAGGTCGCACTTTTTGGGGTCTGTTCTGCGACTCCGTGTGTGCACCGGGCATAAAATCGTGACTCAATACCGCAAAATGACTCGAAAAGTGCGACCCGTCGCAGAAAGGGGGATTCGTTGGTTATTTTTGGTCAGATCAGATTTTTGAGCATAGGTGCCCCCAAGCATGTTGTGGTCATGCCAAAATGTATTTAGAAAAAGGGGAATCTAAACACATTTTAATGATGTGGTGCACCATTTGTTTTCGTTATGGTTATGCAGTTTGAAAAAGGAAATGGAGGATTACCAATCTCTTTTAGTACTGCATATATGAATCAAATGGACTTTAAGTTTCCAGGTTGGCATACCTGGGGTCACTATCCCAAAGAGAGGATTTGGAGATAATGTACTGATACTCTCCTAGAAAACCCATAGGTTGGTCAACAACAATGTCTAAGAGACTGGGTTGCTGATGTAAGATGAAGGAACGATAAGGGGTACCATCCCTAGAGTGATCTGAAGTGATATGGGACTCTAGAGGTTCTTCTAAATGTGGAAGAATAATGGTACTAAAGTCGACACGACCAGATACACTAGGAGAGTTGTGGAGAATTGCTTCTCCTGGTCTCTCAAATATGGGTGCCCCTTTACCCAAACATTGGGTTTCAATGTAATGGCCACAAGGTGTATGTGGTTCGAACGCATGGGTTCGATGTAAGGGGGAATAGATAAAGTCAAGGGTGGTGATTTCTTCCATAATGTCGTCATCGTGATAGAAGATGGGGTGACTGGTGGAGGAAAGACCACCTGACGCGACGAAGCTACCTGACTCATCATCATGAGAAGAGAGGTTCACATGCGCATTGTCACAAGGGGTGACAGAAGAGTAAGCAGATAAATGATCTACTGATGTTGAGCCCTAGGTGGTCGCTGAAGGGAGGTCAAGCGAAACATCAGGGGAAGTCTCCAAGGGGACTTCCACTGAGGGTCTCATGATGATGATAGGTAGAAAATGGTGGATGAAGGTTCCAGCATCTCGACATCAGGAGGGGGAATGTCGATGGGAGCATTCGTGTCCTCTGGTTTTGCCGAAGCAAAACGCGCAAATAAGGGAGTGGTGGACTCGTTGCGCTTGGCCTCGAATTGGCAAACCGCTTCCAAAGATGAGCGGTACTCTCCAAGGCGAGGACAAAGGTGAGTATAGTGGCCATGGAAATCGCACAAAGCACAAGGGTGATTTGTGTGCAAGGTTTTGAGTTTCGGGATTGAATCAGGTATAGTGACATAGACCTCAGGGATATCAGATTCCGGAAACGTCTCGTTGACCATGGTCTTGAGATGCGAAAATTCAGGACATGTATGGGTGGCATGATCGACAACATCGCACAAGGCACACTGGATAGTGCGCTTTGGTGGCCGAGGAGGGGCAGGGTTTGTCGGGGCAGCTTTGTCCTTAGTTGCTTTTGTGTGAGCTTTGCCCCCTTTTCCCGATACCGTCGCAACAGGAGATGGTTCCTATTGAGGTGTATGAGGCACTGTGGTATCGGGAGAAGTGATGGGGACCGGTTGAACCGGGGTCAAAGCAAGGTAAGGTTCGGGATGATCAGGCGGGGTGGCGGCTGGGGGATCAAGGTACTAGACGGGAATCCCCAGGGTCAGGTTAGGAAGAGATAGGGTAGCCATGACAGGTATCGAGTACACTCCAGGAGGTGGAATGAATAACGGTATCTGACCGGAGGGGTAATGGCCAGGCAGAACGGCTCCAAGGTGGCTAAGGCCTGGAGGAACCGATCCAGGAGGGTAAATAGGCTCATGGATACCAACTGTGCTGAAATTGTCTTAAGTCACATGGATCAAGCAATCTTTTAATCTCAGCCGTTGATGGATGATTTAATCTCGGTCGTTGAAGGGTTCAACGAAAAAGTAAAAGAGAAAGGCTTGAGGGTCAGTTGAAGACACATTTTCTGTAGAACTAAGGAATAGATCTGGCATTCTAGGGCGGGTTTGCTAAGAATTTCCAGTGGAATTTCCTGCAGTGAGGGGTAGTACTGGCCAAAGGAATGTTCCAATTCCAGGGCCAAGAGACAGCAAGAGGCAAGAGGAGCAGCCACAAGGACAGCGCAGAGAGGCTTCAGAGCCACACAGAGAAGCAAGGACAGTGCAGAGACACCGCAGAGGCAGCTAGGACCACACTGGGCTGACGCTAGCCAAATAGAGGCAGCGCAAGGGCAACGTAGACCCTCCTAGGGTGACGCAGGACCTCCTAGAGCCACACAGAGGCTAACGCAGTCCCTCCAGGGCAACGATGGGGCTTCAAAAGCAACGTTGAAGGTTTCTAGAGTCAAATCCGAGCTGAGTCCTATAAATCTCGTTTGAGGGTGTGGATCAGTCAGATATTTGGCACTAGATCTTCAAGTTAGCTGCAGATCTTACATCTTTTATTCTCTGTCAGGTTTTCCAAGGTTGGAACCTAGATTTGCTGTACTCATAACTACTTAATAATAAAACCCTCATATCTATTGAACCGGTTTGCACGTTTTGGGTTTTTCTGGGGACTTATGTCCAAAAATCCATGTGTCACTTTGTTGCACGAGTCAATTATTCAATAAAGGATCTGCATGTGTAGGCTGTAGTTGTGTTTATTTTCGATATTTTCTGAATCTAATTTCTGAAAATAACTTGTATAAATTAAATCGAAGTAGGAGAAAATAAACCAATACACTGTAGTAGAATTTTCACACTATGGACACTTTGAGATTTTGGTGATTCCCTTTGGACTAAACAATGCTCCGGCTACATTTCAGTGTTGTATGAACCACGTATTTCGTGGGCAGTTATGGCTCTTTGTCCTTGTTTTCTTCAACGACATTCCTATCTATAGCCGGACTTGGGAGGAGCACCTACAGCACCTGGAGGAGGTACTTCGCATACTCGAGGAGCAGCAATTGTATGCAAAGATGTCCAAATGTGAGTTTGGAGTCTGGACTGACAGAGATGTTGTACCTTGGGCACGTGAGGAGGATGGAGTGAAGGTACACCGAAGGGGAGAAGATTAGGGCCATTTCAATTTGGCCAAACCTAGGAATGTGACATAGTTGAGAGATTCTTGGGCTTACTTTGTACTATAGGAGGTCGTAGGAAGTTCTCCACGACTTGCGAGCGCTTAGTCATGGTTGACTGAAGGGGGCTTTTGAGGTGGACCAGCGAGGTCAGGCCCTTGAACGCCTCAACGAGGTTATAAACAATTGTCTTGTTTTGGCATTGTCGGATTTCACACGGTTGTTTGTACTAAATTGTGATGCTTCTGGTGAGGGGGCTAGGGTCGTGTTGACGCAGGAAGGCCACCCAATAGCATTTGAGAGTAGGAAGTTGTTGCCCCATGAGCGACTATACTCTATTTATGACAAAGAAATGTTGGTCATGATGCATGCCTTGGCCAAATTCAGGCAGTATTTGGTGGGTAATCAGTTCAGAGTGAAGACTGACCACAACAATCTTCGATTTTTCCTAGAGCAGTAGACATTGCAGGAGAGGCAGTAGAAGTGGGTGAGTAAACTCCAGGCTTACGATTTTGAGATCGAGTACATCAAGGGAAAGCACAACGTACTGACAGATGCACTCTCTCGGAGGCCCGCAACAGTATCTTTGATGGATGTTACTTAGGATTGAAAGGCTCAACTTTTGGTTGAGTACTCCAAGGACAAGCATGCTTGTGAGATATTGGATGGCACGCATGGGGATGACAGGTTCAGGGTGATAGATGATGTGATATATAATAAGGACCAGATATACCTGGTGCCCGGATCTCAACTTAAGGAGAAGATTATGTAGGCAGCTCATGATTCCCCTCTAGCAAGACACTCGGGGTTTCTCAAGACATATTATGCCATCCAGGAGCAGTTCTCATGGCAAAGACTCAAAGGGGATGTATTGAGATACGTACGGCAGTGCGTGGTCTGTCAAAAGAATAAGGTGGAGTTATCACACCCCGCAATATTACTACAGTTGCTCCCCGTCCCAGAGAGGAAGAGGGAGAGTGTGTCCATGGACTTCATCACGGGGCTTCCAACTGCACATGGGTGAGATTGTATCTACGTTGAGGTCGACCGATTGACCAAGTTCACTCATTTCTTTGCCATCCCATCGAGATATTCAGCCTCTCAGGTGGTCAAGTTGTTCTTTAGGGCGGTGTTCCGACTATATGGTCTGCCAAAGAACATAGTTAGTAACAGGGACAACAAATTCATGGGGTCTTTCTGGCAGGAGTTATTCCAGTTGGTGGGGACGGAGCTTACACCCAGCACCAGCTATCACCCACAGAGATAGATGGGCAGACCGAGATCGTGAACAAGTGGCTAGAAGGGTACCTATGCAACTATGCAATGGGACAGTAGAGAGCATGGGTGAGGTGGCTTCATCTGCGAGAGTTCTGCTACAACACCACTTATGACATGTTGATTGGTATGTCCCCTTTTCGAGCACTCTATGGATATGATGCACTTACTTTTTCTGACATGATATTTGGAAACGGCAGGGCCCTAGGGTAAAAATATTGGGTTCGAGAGAGCCAGGAGATCCTCTGGGCTCTTAAGGACAATTTACAAGTGGCACGGAATCAACAAAAGATGTACGTTGACAAGGACAGGGTGGAGAGGTAGTTTGAGGAGGGGGGCATGGTCTACCTACGTTTGCAGCATAACCGACAATCTTTGCTGAAGCAGAAGGGGATAGAAAAACTTCGACCACGCTTCTATGGGCCATACAAGGTGATCAAGAGGATCGAGGAGGTAGCCTATGAGCTGGAGCTACCTTCAAAGAGTCAAATTCACAGTGTGTCCCATGTCTCATGCCTGAAAAAGGCATTGGGATAGCAGGTTACAACGGCCACTGAGTTGCCTTCATTGGATGATGAGGGGCACTTAGTATCGACACCAGAGACCATACTGGAGGCATGGGAGAGGAAGTTGAGGAATCGGGTCATTTGGGAGCACTTGGTCAAATGGAAGGATTTGTCGAATAAGGATGCCACTTGGGAAAATGAGCAGATCTTACAACATCTAGCTTTGTGAAGTGAACAAAGTTCCTTGTCAAGTTAGATACTCCAGAAGACTTGAAATATGAAAATATCCACGAGGATAAAAATATTATTATTAAAAGTATGAAGAATGAATTGATTCATTGAGAATTACTAATGAGGCTCGCTTATATACCTAGGCAAGTGCCTCTTCACGAAAGGTCATGTCTCATTTAGAGATGCCCCTTCAACCTAATTACTAATTAACTAATTAATCATTATTTACATTATTTTATTCATCACATTGCCTTCCTCCTCAAAAAGATTTGTCCTCAAAGCTTGTTGATGAAAGGCCTTGATTTATTTTCCTGCTACGACTGTCTTCTCGTCTCGGGGCAGTCATCCTTGTCGATACAAGTTGATATGATCCTCTAAGTGACAAACAAAATTGTCACACTGAGAATGGATCGGACCATCCTAAATCAATCTTCTGTGGAATCTTACAACGACTTGAATCTTGTGATGAATTATCACTTGAGCTGATTGCACTGACATTAGTATTCTGCAAAACATCAGCTTGTTGTTTCTGTTCTGAATACATAGCTTGATCGAGTTTCCTATTCTTGTGATTCAGATGTCGATAGGGGACTTTTTTGGTTTGAATTTCCCTTATTAGGTGTGTGACAACTTTTTGATTTTCTTTTGGCGAGGATGTTGTTGAGTTGGTTACAAAACCTTCATTTGGGATGTTCATCGTCTGAACTACAACATCTAACTTTGTATTTTCTTCAACTTGCTTGTCTTCTTCTTTAGTTGTGACATTCACTGGATCAATGTTTGTTTTTTCTTCAAATTGAACTTCTACATTTGAAGGTTTCGACGATTCCTTTTCGACAAGTTGTTGCACCTTGTTTTCTAATGACTTCTTATCCTTCTTCAGCTTCTTATTTTGCGATAGTAATTTTTCGTTGTGGTCCTTGAGGCGAGCAACTTCTTCATTCTTGTTTGTGGTGATTTTGTCAATTTTCTTTTGCATATTTTGTATCACCTTTTTACCTTCTTGAAAAATTACTTTTGAAATTTCTTGTATGTCTTCAGGCATCATTGAATTTGGCTTCAGGTCAACGTTCTGTAGCCTTATTTTCTTCTTTTTGTAGGAGAATGTCAAAAATTTCTTTTTCGTATTTAGGATAAATGAACCTAGGGTTTCCATCCATGGTGAACCCAACACAATGTCACTATCATTAAAAGGTAAGGATTGAACAGAGAATTTCGATATGAATGTATAATTCCCAATGTTTAACTGTAAATTGGTTACATATATTTTGTTGCCAAAACATTCTAATTTTTCGATTATATTAGACTCTGGGATCACTGATTGGTTTGCGATTTTAGGTGCTATATAATTTGTACTTTCAGTGGGAGAGATAGAAATAGTAATATCTTTTCCTGCAAGAATTCCTTTAAATTTAAATAGCACTTTAGCGTTGGTGGGGAAGGTTTCTAAAAATCTTCCTGCTTTCATTTCCGTATTAGATGTCATGTTGCTTGTTGAGATGAATTTTCTTCAAATTCACTCTTTTTAACTTATAATCTTCCTTGGTTATGAATTTTTAATAACTTCAAAATACCTTTTTTCTTCTACTTTGTAATTAAAATAGTATCTTAAATAGTAATTAAAATATTCCTTTTTAGTATTTATTTCAATTTTATTTTATTTTCCTATTTTTTAAATATACCCCTTAAGAATATTTTTGACTCTTATAACTCAAGGTTAAAACCTTGGATTAATATTTTTCCAAGTACCTTCTTTTTATATACTTCAATAATATAATTTTTTGAAGTGATTAACCTCCCAAAAAAAAGGCAAGGACAGTCTTTAATTAATTGCGTGAGTGAAATTAATTGGTTTTAATAGTGTTGGAAGGTCATGACTTATCATCAACCAATTTATTAACTTTCCTCCCTTTTTACGAATGGTTTGAAATGGCAACGGTTGAAGGACAGAAGGTGGCAGTTGGACGCAAGGTTATGGAGGATATGTGGTAAGGCAGTGATGGAGTGTAGTTGTAGTGGTGGAGTGGCAATAGGGATGATAAAGAGTGTTTAGTATTCACCGTCATACACCTGCACGATTGAATCGGTGATTGTGTGCATCTTTTGGTATTTGCGTCGCAAAACAACGACTCTTCCACGAAAGCAAGTGGTCGATAAACAAAGGAATAATATGAATAGATACTTCAAACGACGACACAAGTGCACGACAGCGGTCAATAGATAGCAGTGGGATGGGTCTGAGGAGTGTTGCCTCTACGTGTCGAGAAATGTCAATGGTGGTTATATCTAGTCGCTTGTGAATAGAGAAATTTCACGTTGCAGTGAACGAACTGGGCACAAAGACGTTGTCTTGTCGTCGACGACTCTATGGGCGGTGCTAACAACAGATGCAGTGGCACCGGTGAGGATTGGGGCCAACGAGAGGAACTGTCCACTGCTCTACTGTTAAGGTGTCCAGGTGTGGTAGAGCGTGGCTTCGGGCAACCAGTTGTCAGCACCACGACTGCGAAGACGGTGACGATAGTGAGTACGCGTTTTGGGAGATGGCGGCTACAATGGGGAGAACGGCAAGTAATCTCGATTTTTTATTTTTATTTTTTTATTTGTTTAGTTTTTTTAATTTTTTATTATATATATTATTTTTTTTTTGACTCTTTTATTTTTATTATTTTTTTTATCTCTTTTTTTTTTTGGACTTTTTTTTTTTTCAATGGCCAAAGGCCTACTCGCAAGCTGGAGAAACTCTAATTCTTGTAGCGAAACGCTTCCATGGAAACGAAGTTGACGATTTATATGGTCAAAGACCTGGATCTGTGAGCGTGGCTCTATGCCGCGGTTAAGCAGTCGAAGGCTCGAACTGCTCCGATACCAAATGAAGTGAACAAAGTTCCTTCTCAAGTTAAATACTCCAGAAGACTTGGAATATAAAAATATCCATGAGGATACAAATATTATATTAGATAGTATGAATGAGAATGATTGATATGAATGTTACAAATGAGGCTAAACATACATCTAGTAGTCCCTCTTCACGAAAGGTCATGTCTCATTTAGTCATGCCCCTTCAACCTAATTACTAATTAACTAATTAATCATTATTTACATTATTTTATTCATTACACTTTGCAATTGCTTGGGGACAAGAAACAACTGGGAGGGGAGGACTGTAATGTCCCTTCCTAAATATTTTGCTAAGGAGAATCACAATTTTGCCAATTTTGTCATTTTGGGGCCTAAAGTAATTTTTGGGAAAATACGGGCAAAGGGGGTCGAAATCTTTTCCTTAGTGGAATGTGGAGGCACTTCCCCACGAAATACGCACCCCCTTGAAGGAGAAATTTGAATGGCTAAGGAGGGAGCTCGAAATGCTTAGTGAAAGGGGGCCCACATGAGGAACGGGATCAACAATTATAAATGAAAAGGCATTTGCTGAAAATTTCTTGTTTCCCCACCCTGGTTTTCAATTTCACCTTATTTTCCCCTTTGATTAAATGCCACTTATCCTTACAATCAACAACGGGGAAAATAATTTTTTTGAAAACCTATGAAGTCTGGAAAATTTACGGGGGAGATAACTTTTGGAAAATGCAGAAATAAAAATCAGCAGATACAAACAGCCATTCAACACATGATAACACAGTGATTTTTGGTCAAGGTGACCCTGGAAAAACCCCCTACAACTCTTGGGGAAAACCAGTTTGAAAGCTCCTCCTTATTTCTGAAAATGCTTTTTACAGTGAGGCAGAAATTACAGCAAAAATTCCAGCAAGTCAATAAATGTACTTATCTCGATTTTCGTGCATTCACTCCGCCTTGGAAAACGTGCCAAATAGGAAAAACTCAAAACAGAAATTTTACAACATTTATTACAGCATTAATTGCTGAACTGACTTTCTCGAAATGTGCGCCCAGTTGTACAGTCGTACTGCTGTACGGACTGTACGGATTTGACAGCAAACCCTCCTCGATTTTTCGTGCTCCTTTGCCTCGAAATCTGTGTCGAAGCTGCTGTACGACTGCTGTACGGATTTCTAGAAATTCGTGCCACCAACCAGCAGTCTCTCTCCTCGATTTTTGTGCCCAGAATCTGCCCAAAAATAAATGTTGAAGCTGCTGTACGGTCTTCCTCGAACACTGTGCCTCTCTCCCTCAAAAAATGTGCCAACCTTCTACTGTACGGATTTCTGCCTTGGGAACCGTGCCTCTTTGCTGCTGTACGGATTTTGCTGAAGTCTCTATCAACTGCCCTCTTTCTCCTCACTGCTCAGAAATCTCCCTTGCTCTCCTTCTCTCCTTCTCCCAATCTGCTCATGAAAGAATGAATGACCTTTTCCTCCTTTCCCTCCTTTAACCTAACCCTAAGTGACTTTTGGGGAATCCCTAAATCCAATGGCTGAAATAGATTGAGATCTGGGGCTGAGATTAAATGCTCATTTAAATTTCACTTTCTATTTTTTTAATTCACCCTACTTTAATAAAGACCCACTTAGTCATTTATTTCCAAAGTCACTTTTCCTTTCTAATTTTACATTGACTTTATTAAAGTCACTTTAAAATTAGACTTTAGTAACTTTATCACTTAAAGTCACTTTTAAATTAGATTTGACTTTAAAAAATTATAAAGCCACTTTAGGAGAAAAATTAAATTCTTTTGGACACCTTTCCCTAGGCCAAAGATCAAAGCCTTAGGGAACCACCTATCCTCTGGTAACCAAATTTCAACAAAGGCAGCATCATTAGGGGGATTTTTGTTCATTTGACTTCTACGTGTTGCTCTAGTTGTTTAGCTGAGTTACATAGTCTTGTTGAGCACAAGAGTTTACCAAGGAGGAAGCTCAACCTTTCTTCGGTGGACTTTGAGTGCCACCCTAGGGAGGCAATTTCACTCATCTCTAGAGGCTGGGGAGATACCATGCAGTGAGCTTGAATTCTTGTCTCAGTTGGGACGCAGAGGAAGGGACCACGCAGTTCTTGGACAGGTGTGGTGTCGGAGGGAAAAGCTACACTATTGCTGGGAAATTTTCTTATACATATTACAAGTGGAAGGAAGGAATTTTTAGGAGTAGAATGTGTATTTCTCAGCAGGACGTAATTTTGTGGTTGGGCCTGTGTCATCTTGCCCCATAACTGTGCAGGTAGTTGTGGAACTGATTGTGGGGAGGCTGGTGAGGAGGATTGAGGAGTTGGGATTGTTTGGGATTTGATTAGAGAGGATTTGAGAACAGTTCCTATAGCCTTTTGAGGAGTAGAAAAAACTCCATCTATTACAGGTAACATTTTCTGGCAGTGGAGGAGGGCCAAGCATTTGGGGGTCAAATTTGGAGCGTCAAACTAAGGCAAACCCTTTCTGGGATTTTCTGAGTTTGGGGTGAGGAGTCTAAGATTAATTTGGTGAAAATTTCTGGGTAGTTTTGGAGGCACAAACAGGGGTTCCATTCAGCCAGCAATGCACTTCCTCAAGGGCCAACACAGACTTTTGGGTGGGAGATCTTCTACATCATTTGGGCAGCTGATAGACACCCACCTGGGGCTTGTAGTTTGCTTTAAGCAAGCCGAGGTGCACACTCTCCAAGACTCCAGTTCATATTGTACTCCCACAGATATATATAATAAAATTGGCCCTTTTGGCATATTTTGGAGCATTTCTGGTTTTCTGATATTTGGTGTGAAATTTTTGTGTTGAATGTGCTGCATGTGTTAGTTATCACTATAAATTTTCCACTAGGAACATTACAATATTTCCCAAGATTTGATTGGCACTAGTCTTGGGGTTTCCATCACTCTTGTTCTCATATTGTCCATATATTAACCACTCCTATAAATATTTGATTCGTTAAGGCTTACTCTGCAAACCAATGTTGCGAACATTGGCATCGGGATAAAATTGGCAAGGGTTGGGAAAACCAAAAAATCGGGAAAATCGGGAAAATATCGGTAAAAATCGGCAAACATCGGCTAGGCCAAAAAATCGTGATTTCGAGATAAAATCGGAATGTTATCAAGATGTTTGCAACAATGCTCCAAACATGACCTAGAGCCACTGCCCCATAGCCTTACCAAACCTACCTAGGGATACCCCCCTTGTGTTGGAGAAGAGCCAACCTAAAGAGTAAGGAAGGGCTATTGAGGTGACAGTGGGTAGTCTTCTTGAGTTGCACAATACTAACACCTTGATGATTGGGACATTACACTTGTGGTGCTAGATATTGTTGTAACCAAAGCATATGTTCCCAGATTGGCACCCAATATTAGTGCACTTTTAATATCAGATGAAACCAAAACTCATCAAAAGGGTGGGAAGATCATGGCAGTTATAAGGCCCAAAGTTCAAAAACCCATTCCTCCATCCTTCTGAGACATATTGTGTCGATAGAGACTTTCTTACATATGAAGGCATAAAAAGGCTTGATGACACCACTTGCTAAACTATTTTTCGGGTGTACTTGATGAGATCATCAACTAGCTAATTGAGATTTTGTCACCATTAAAAATGACATTTATAAAATTGGTGGTTACTATTAGCAAACTTATTCATTACAGCTGTTATAATAGAAAAAGATTAGGACCCAAACCCTACCAGGTGCAGCGATGTTGCGAATTTACTTCTGACCCAAAAGGGACCCTCCTATGATCCATCTACTAATGATAGTTAGTGTGACTTAACCAAATTATTCATTACAACTGTTGTACCAGCTGAGGTTAGAACAAGAATCCTACCATCTGCAAGGGCATTATAACTTGTGACATTCACACTATACTGTCATCGCAAAGGGTCCTTCATCTATATGAGAAAAAAAAAATATATATATATCTGAGGGGGGAAAAACCTTCTGGGAACTACAGTCTCGGTGCATCATGGAACAGATGGTAAATTAAGAAAAACTGAATTTGGCCTCACAAATATGATGCCTGATACAGGCATAGTGATGTTTCCATCACAATCCATCTGCCAGGTAAACAGTGAACAGAGCCAGAACTAAAACAAAGAAAACGTAAGAGAAGCACTAACTCAATGAAATGAGTACCCTAGATAAGCCTAGCAGAAAATTGCATCGGACAGATTGGTGTAAATGCAGTTGTCCTAGGGTTGCTCAAAGAAGTTAATGAACATGAACAACATCTTGAGGGGTTAAAGCAGTTGTTTCTCCCTATTAAAAGTCATGCCTCCCCAATTAACTGGGCCTACTGTATCTATATATAGGTATGAATTCAGACTCCAGAATGAAAGCAAGCAGTTGCAGAATAAAATAGCAGAAAAATCCTACAAGCAAGAAAATGTGCCATGATTGTCTTCACATTGTCAGTGCACTCGAGAGGGATTTTCTTAATAGTAAAATTAGCATCTTCCCACCACAATGCACTTTGTTTTTTTTTTTTAACTAATGTAACTCCATAATTAGGATCAGCTAGGCATCCCACTGCATTAGCACTAGCAGAAAAAGTTTAAACACAGTTACATGTAACTTTTGTTAGTTTTACTTTTGACTAGAAAACCTTATCCAGTTTATACTTGCAGAGAACATATTTGAGACAATTGTTACAATTACCTTATCCTTCTGAAAATCCATTGTGTGAGATCCAATAATGACCACCCTAGACTCTGCTTTGAGCAGTTGTTCCAATTTCTTGTAGTGTTCCAGGTTGCCTATTATTGATCTTTCAACATCCTTTATGAAAAGGACCAAAGGCTCCTTCGATGCTTCACTACTCAAAACCTTCCATCCACAAACCATTGAACAACATAAACATGGACTTTTCTAAACATAAACACTGCCTTTTCTAAACATATATGAGACACTCTCAAAAAAGAGTTGGAAGAAACTTACATCGATAAGGGCATCAAGCATTGTCTTATTCTCATCCTCACCAACAGAATGCTCCAAACGAAGCTCCAACACTGCATGAGAGATTCGTTGGCAGCTGTCAAGCAAACAACAAAGTATCCCTGAGCATAGCTACAACCACACCATCCTATAAGCTTATTGTTCCCCACAAATGAATTCCATCCAGAATTTGGCTACATTTGAAATGACAGGTCTGGGACAGAAGAAGACTGTAATAATATAATATACATAAAATAGGGTAAAGCAACACTTAATAATAGTAATATACTTAACACTAATGTTTATAACTACTCATTGTGACCTTTCACCTCATGACCTGTTCAAATATACCATGACGAAGAACACTGTAAGATCCTCCAATGATTAATCAATCATAATATATATATATATATATATATATATATATATATATATATATATAAAGTTGTCCCCATATTGCATATATATCCATTTATTAATAAAGGCATGTGTTACCCTCATTTTAGAAGGTGTACATATGAACACTTTCGCAGCATCTTTGACCACCATTGTAAGCCGAAGGTCACAAGTTAAAAGCGATGTAAAAACTATGTGAGGCCCTATATTAGGTATCCTAGACCTGTGTCTTTTGAGTATGTATCTTGTTGTCATGGTCGGACAATGGCTAGTCCCTTGAAATTTCACTTCCGCTTACTATCATCCTGAGTGGGTTCCAGTTTCTCAGTCTTTGATTGTTGGTTGACCAGACAGAGGAGCAACTCCAAGTTTATTCCACTTCAATGTCCGATAATATTTGAAAATGTGCCTCACCTTTTCGCCCACAGTTTCGGACATCACAGTGCCATGTGGTAACTCTCAATGTTTTCATTAATAGAACGTTTAGTGATTTCTATATTTCTATATGCATTCAGACCGTTAACACTCTTCAAATCCATTTCCTCGTACTTCATAGTAAAAGTGTTGAAATTTTCTGGTATGATCATGAGGCCCTTTGTAGCACAGACCAAATCAAATGGTACTCCACTGAATTTAAATTTCATTATAGCTACTTTTGCTCCAAGAGTCGGTAAGAATTCTGTGACTTGAGGCATGTGTGCTAAAATGCTATGGAGTTTGATGAAGAAATGTCTCTCACATTGAATGTAAGTTGGACTAACACACAACACATCAATGTCTGAACCAGGGTCATGCACATCCAAACTATAAGATGTGAAGGGAAATATCACTTCACTTGGGATCAATCTACTTCCACTGTGTTCCTTTGCTACCTCCGTGATCCATTGATTCAAAAGGACATAATGCTGAATGAGAACATTCTTCCTCTGTAATTTCATCTATTTGTCTCATAAGCATGAGCATCGTTCAGATACTGTTGCAATTCTTGACTGAACCTTTTGCTTAGAACATCAGCAGGTGCTTTTTCATTTGGGGCGGCCATGGTAACCCTCGAAAATAAAACAATTATTACAGAGTGGAAAGCTGGCAGAAAATTTTCTTCCTCGGCGTTGAAGTGAGGCTCCAGATCATAATATGAGGGCCATTTCTCTGTTTTTTTTCTCATTATATACTAGGCAAGGTGCTCCTTCAGGAATAGTCATGTCCCTTAGGACATGTCTCTTCAAAATGCTAATTATTTATTAATTATCAATTATATATTATATTCATAACAAAGGGCCTCAAGTGAACTCTCTTGAAGACTCATGCTTTTATGGCAGCTTGCATTTGTAGGGGTGATCACCAATGTATGGGCCAGTCCAACCCGCGTCAAGATGCACCTAAGTCATTTCACATTATTATGGCCTTAGAGTCTGGAGGTCACTTTGGCTTTGGTGCAGTATTCCTCAAATAGCTCTCAGAGCATGACAGACACATTTGACAACTTTTCTCATTACTTGACGCAGCACATGGTTCCCAATGCAAAGTGGTCGAAGTGGTCAAAAAATCAACTTGCTCTTAGAATGTGCGGTTTGACGAAAAGAATCCATGCCAAGTCAAATTTTTCCAAACAAAGATGGTAGTGGCTAGTTAGAGCTTGGTCAACTTTGATCAAAAAGTCAAAACGGGTTTCCTGGTGACAAAACAAGGACAGAGCAAGATGAGATGGTAGGCAAGTGTTGATGTGGCAACACTAGGAAAGATATGAAGACTTCAAGAGATACCCAACACAAATCCAGAAAGTCAAGGACATCGGAGGTCAAACTTCCATGTGGCTAAGTCAAATTACTAAATGGAAAAGTCAAGTCAAAAATAATTGTTGGTGAAGTTGTCGTTAGAGGGTCTAACTAGACATTGAAGACCTGGTGGACCAATTAGTTGAGCAATGGACCAAGAAATTAGTTCTTAAAAGATTAATTTCTCCTCCATGGGACCAAGTTGAACTTTTCAAGGGGGTGACCAAGTGGAACGTTGAACTACTGTTGTTTACTATTTTGACTATTGACCATCATGGACCATACGCAAAGGGTGTTTTGAGCTAAATTGTAGAAATTTGTCCATGTCGACCCCCCTAGTGGGTGAATTAAAAATTATATCGTAATATTTCATGAAAATTTACTTAGTCTCCAAGTCGTGGATAACTAATAAATTACTATTTTGAGGAGTCAAAACTAGCTGTTAGTTAGCCATTAACTAGTCGTTGCAAATTTTCTATAAAGGATAGCCTCTCTTCATTGTAATGTTTATTGTTGTCGGTTGAGATAAGTGCTGTCATAATAAAGAGCTCACATTTTGCAAACACTTACACAATGATTACTGTCTTTATTTGTGCATTGTGTGGAATGATTGCTATCTTTATTTATTTTTTGATATATTGTTTTGGAGCTAATCAAAATCTAATATTTCTTGATGATAAATAAAATTATGCTAAAGCTAACAATTTTTTCCATTGAAGAGAGCCAACTAGTGGACAACTCCACTTGAGTTTTCTTGGATTTACAGGTAAACGATCCAAGCATTTGAACCATCTCTTAAGGGAGCTTCAACTTATTTCAGGATTTTGTATCTTACTGCATACAAAGATCTAAGTTTGGAGTCACCACTTTGAGGAGAGGTCGCTCCTAAGCAAATTTGAAAGTCATGAAGAAGGTTTATGTAATAGTGGAGAAAATTTCCATCGTGGACCAAATTCACTCACTTGAAATAAACTAACAATATCGACCTAAGGAATATTGACTTTGCATTCCAGCAAAGGTAGGGAATACGACACAGGTGTTACACAACAACCAATCTTATTTCAAAAAAATAAAAAACCTTTTTTTAATTTTCCGCAATTAGTTTAGGTTCTTTTGCTTGCTGATTTGTATTTATTTATCTTATTTGCAAGCTTATATCTTGTGGAAAATAGAGTTAATTGCAAGATCCAACCAAGAAAAAGGTACAAGGTTGATTTCAAGATATTTTTACACTTGTAACTAGTAATTTGGCACTGCAGATCTAAAGTTTACAAGGTTGTACCTGTTGGAAATATGGTAGCCATGGTCAGTATTTTCATCATGTGAAGAAATAGAAATTTTGAATTTAAATTTTGCCTCCTAAATACGTCAAGTCGACCTCCTATTGTTTAAGTCGGTTGGGCCCCTTGGAGGCACCCATTCGACCCCTTCTAGAAGACTATACATATGTGAGCCTCTCCTCTTCATTTGGTATATCAATGATTTATTCTTCTGTCTCTGTTCTAGCAAAAGGACGAAGGAGGAGGAGGCCGAAAATCTCAAGGAGACTTGGCACTTGTTTCTGGTCAGCTTTTATGGTTAAGGCTTGCCTTCTATTTTTATTGTTATTTTCTTTACTGTTGAAATCGTCTTTGAGATATATTCATAGAGTAAGTATTTGGTATACACATTCCATTTCTTTTGTTGTTATCAATAGATTACTACTCCCTACTTAGGATAACTACATCTATGCATTACTCCTGACAGTGGACCCCCTTGCTGCAAAGGAGAGCTAGCTTAAGTGTGGAAGAGGATTGGTAAGGTGGGATTGGCCTCCCTTTTAGTTACACAAATCGAACACCTTGCTATTTGTGACTTTACACTTTTAGGGGTGACAACAGGGTTTATAGTTATTTCATTTATGGTTTCAACAGCAAGTGGGAGTTCCTCTATTAAAAAAATTAATTACCACTGGATCTGTTGTCAAACCAGTGTGTGATAGAAGCTGACTTGGGGATCCACAGATGGTTTATGTTTATTTATTTTATCAAGTGGGATTTTCATTTTTCTATTAAAAAATTTTAATGACTACATTTGTTGTAATATTCCCTTTTTTGGTGTCACCTACGACAGGGTTAGGCTGGACTTCCAAAGTTAGGAGTAGACAGGTCACAGGTACATATTGGTGCTATCAGCGGGCGCAGGGGCTTTTTGGAGGAGTTTTGAGGAGTTTCCATGGTGTCCAGTGGCATTCGCTTGATATATTCCATCATCCGAGCAGTTTGGCTTTCGTTCCGGCACATTCCAACAACTTTCGGAAATTTGAGTTATTTGTGGGCTTAACTCAGCTGATTACGCTCAAAGTGGCATTCCAGGAGGAATACATGATGGAACACCTTAGTGTAATAGCCCATTGGAACCGGGACGAGGATACCTACATGATGGGACGGTTGGGCATGAGTTTCAATGACCAAAGGAGACATGATAGCTGATTTACTCTTTTCTGCATTAAAAACGAATATTTCAATAAGAGGGAAAAGTGCACCATGAATAAAATAATAATAAAATAATGCTCTAGAAGGGTACAAGAGATCTATAAAAGAAAGGGAGGAGGCCATCGAGGGATATCTTTGGATCATATCATTTTCTTGTATGAGAGGTTTGAGACATGGTTCTCTACTTCAGTCGTAGCCCTAGGACGGAAACCCTCGGGTGATTTGTGAGTGTTAGACGGAAACCCAACTCTCTTTGAGGAGACTTCATTCAGAAGTTTCGCAGAGCTTCGGAGATATTGGAGTGAGGATCATTCAGATCTTCAACAGGTGCTTCAGTGGATTCAGTGGTAGTTGTTGCCGGAGGGAGAGTGCAGCAGTCCAATTTTGGAGACCATCGCCATGTAGCAGTGCAGCAGATTGTATTGTTGGTCAGTTTTCCATCTCAACTCTTTCTAGGTCAGATCTATATGTAAACCCCTTTATTATTTATAATAAAAACCGAGATTCTTCCTGTTCTATGAGGCTTTGGATTGCAATGTTTATGTGTTTAATTTTACATGGCAATCTTCTGTTAAATGCATGTTGATTTTATGGCATATTTTGGGAATTAAGTAAATTTATGCAAATTTAGTAAAATATGCCATTTGGGGATATTACAGTGGTATTAGAGCTTCGACCTTGGCTCAGCCGTGGGGTTAACTTGGAAATCCGAAATCAAGGGTTTTAGTCGCAGCTATTATTGTTCGAGGGTTATTCATCTATTTTGTCGAAGTCAGTGTTTTGCAGAAGAAATTTTTCCATATAGTGGGCGAAGAAGACATATCTGCCAGAACAAAAATTGTTGCAGAGCAATTTCAAGAGTTTGCTTGTTAACATCTTCAGCTTAGACTTATTGTAGATTTGGGAAAACTGAATTCCTCCTACACAATGTTGGAATACCAAATTGAGCTCCAATCAGAACCGGGCCCCATTCTAAAATTACAGTCAGTGCAGAAATCTCAATTGGTGGAGATCGTAGCATTGACTGAGAGCTCAGGACTGCTAGGCGGAGTTATTGAAGGGTGTTGTTGGCTTTAGCAAATACAACGCATGCACAAATAGGGGCCGAGCAGTGATCAAATGGAGCCCACAAAATTAATCAGAAATAAACGAGACCACTTCTTCAAGGGAAATTAAAATACAAAAGTAAATAGGGTCAGTACGAGTGAGCAAGCCGCCTCAGATAGAGCTGAATTGCTGAGGAGCAATGGTCAACGTGGTCGTCGGAGTACACGTTGCCGAGTATTTATCATTGGGTGAAAACAAAACAAAACAAAAAAATCGAAACAAAGTCGTGTCAGCTGTTGAAGTCGTAGTGAATGCAATCAAAGGGGACCAAATCGAAACTTACGCTATGGAGAAATGTGTGCAGTAAAGACATCAAATTCTAATTGAATGTCGAGTAGACGGTGAATCATGAAGGTCGAGTGCCATCAACCGTAAAAGCGTAAGTCATTGAGGGTTGCTAATTGTTGGATCATGGAAAGTGTGATAGTTGCTCAGGGCTGAATGCATTAGCGCCATAGCAATATCAACATCTCAAAAGCAATCATGTGAACGAAACCCAAGAAGACGCTGAGCATATTCTGTAGTGAAGGTGGACAGCGTATTGGTCAAAGTTCGATTCGGGGAGCCATAGAAACTCACCCACGGATCAATGTATGGATGCATAATACGCATAAGTTGTTTGACGGAAGGTGACAAGGGATGCTCGATGTGGCTAGAAATGGCCACATGAGATCAGTTTTCCACTTAAATTATGGTGCGATCGCGCAATCAGTGTAACAAGTGGATTTGACTCCTGAGTACACATACAAGAAAATCAAACAAAAATCACGTTTCTGCAGGGCATATGATGGAGCCATGAATAAGCAGTTATTCCCTAGAGGCCGAATGACAAGAAAATATCAGGCAACGATTCTTCTATGGTATTAAAAGGACTATATTCTTGGAGGACTGCCACTGTTGTACGTTGATTTCATGACTTGGGACAGCCTTTATTCTCATCGCGATAGGCACCAGACAGCGAACAACCTATTCAAACCCAGGATGGGCGTAAATTCAAGGCATTCACAACGCTCAATCAAGTTCTCCTAATCCTAAGGTGTGATACATTTCTCATAATTTTATTTGCATCTCTATTTGTTAAAACCGTCATTAATATCAAACAGTTTATGTTTTAGTCTGTGCCTTAAACATTCAAGCCAAACCTCACCTACAGCAATAAGGGATGTCAAGTATTTGACAAATTCTTTGTGAGTGACATACACTTAAAACTCAGAAAAATAGTAAATCATTGGTTGAACCATGGAGGGATTCCTAAACAGCTTGAGAAGAATAAAAGTTGGTTCCTTGAACCACCATGCATCAGAAGACCAGAAAACAAAACAGAATAGCAGACCCTTCTCCAAGAAGGTACATAATTTGCTCCAACAAAGGCATCCGAGGAATTTACAAAAGGAGGAAGAAGTGGGAAATTGGCTTTATGCACTTGGGATGGACTTAAAGAGTGGAAGATCAGAAAATGACTTCTCCATGTTAGAGAAACTAGAATCCTGCCTTTCAAAGGTAGAGCAATCTGCTTGGAGTCTAAATTGGGCTTTGGAGCCATCTATGCTTGCATTGGTACAAGCTAGATTCTTGGAACATCCATAGTGATATTTTGAGGATAACAGCACCCTTCCCTCCCTACAATGATGACACTATGAAAAGAATTTTCAGACTAATAGTAGGAACCTTTTGGGATTTTGACACTGTGCAGGCTCTACATTTGGGAGGAAGCTTAAGGTTTTGGAAGTCATGGCCATGACCTGGACTCATGAGATAATGTTTGACTTTGAGTGTGATGGCTTGATTCTGCAGATGTTCCAATGCTTCTTCAACATTAGGAGACATCATTCTGACACAGTCATAGCACACATGCAGTCCATCCTATCGTCATGTATGGGAGTCCGTGAGGCCATTTGCTGGGAGTTGTAGACTAGGTTGCTGAGCATTTGGAGGAGAGAGCAGTTGGTCTCACCTGCTGTTTATGAACTAGCCCAAGGGCTGGTTCAGCAGAACATTGAGCTTTTCAGGAGACAGTTGACCAGGGAGGGACCTGTTCCAGTTTGGTGGATCATGCAGCAAAAACGAACTAAGGAGGAAGGGACTTTGCTTCAGTTGCAAAGGACCATGTGGGCCTGATCACTCATGTTTGAGAGATGCAGATGAGGTGGCAAAGGTAGAGCAAGTAGACATTCCTTCTGTATGTCAGAATGAGGACTCTTCTCCAGATAAGTCCATGGGATCAGATGATGATGCTTCTAGGGAGCGAGAGCGGTCATGCGGAGTTGATAGCAGCAGGCCGAAGTTGCATTCCAGTGTGCAGGGTGAGCAGTCAGGGGACTCTACAAGAGATACTCTGGGTGATGAGTCACTTGTGACGATTCAACCAGAGCAGCATGTGATGGAACCTGAGTCAGCAGAGGAGGATACTATGCACATCATGCATGATAGTCCTTTGGGGGAGAGCCAGATGAAGGCTCACATTGAGTCTATGATGGATATGCGGCTAACCTTGGGGACAGCCACTGAGGAGGAGCAGTGAGATGCACAGACACAGAGTACAGTGACAACAATTGCAGATCCATATCCTCTAGAGATGTTGGAGGTTGATAGGATAGTTTTGCAGGGGGCTAGGGGACAGCAGGAGCATTACATTCCCGATCAGAAGAGGGATGAGCTGTTGGAGATGGTGGAGCATCCAATGTTGGGCCGACACACTGATGAGGTACAGATAGATGCACATGCAGTCAGTAGAGTTGTAGTACTTTCAGGGAGTAGCACTCTCCAGGAGTACATCGATGGGGCTTGCAGCATATCTTGCCCACTCTACCCCATTATAGAGAGAAGGGATTTCTACTATAGGCAGCTTTCGTTGGCAGACGAGGCGGAGCAGTGTGAGTCGATTACAGGCTGGCGACAACACTCCAGGCATGTTCCATATGCAGTTGTTGCTACATTGGATTCTTCTTCCAGGATGGATTCGCGGGAGATCATGAGTTGGTACCATCTTGATGGTACGATATTCTTCGTAGGGAGCACAGTGAAGCATTGGCCCTTAGACATGACAAATGATACAAATTCTAGTTGACAGTGGGGCACAGATCAACATTTCTTCAGCATCCCATCCCAGTTTCAGGAGAGCAGGATCAGCATTGGATTTAGTCAGGGGTTGGATTGGAGAGAGGTGATGAGTTAGTACACAGTTGGTGGGGCAGCTTACACCGTCATAGATACAGCACAGCAGGAGATGTGGTCTTCACCTCTTAGAGTAGCAATTATAGCCAGAGGCAATGCGCAGTCCGAGCCATGGGACTTGGGCAATGATTGGCCATCATGGCGTGGGGATCCGGGAGGATTGTTTGATGACAGCTACAGTGAGAGATCAATTTGGGATCCCGGCATTGAGGGGTCTATTCCGGGTGGCTTGACACAGGCACATAGTAGCACCAGGAGGTTTGTATGGGATCCGGGCATTGGGTCTCAGTTGCATCGGGCCGATAGAGTGTCCCACATATTTGGATTTGTTGAGGGCAAGCAATCTTGGGGTGGAAGGTCTATAATATTCCCTTTTTTGGTGTCATCTACGACAAAGTTAGGCTGGACTTCCAGAGTTAGGAGCAGACAGGTCACAGGTACATATTGGTGCTATCAGCGGGCTCAGGGGCTTTTTGGAGGAGTTTTGAAGAGTTTCCATGGTGTCTGGTGGCATTTGCTTGATATATTCCATCATCCGAGTAGTTTGGCTTTCGTTTCAGCGCATTCCGACAACTTTCGGAAATTTGAGTTATTTGTGGGCTTAACTCAGCGGATTACACTCAAGGTGGCATTCCAAGAGGAATACATGATGGAACACCTTAGTGTAATAACTCATTGGAACCGGGACGAGGATACCTGCATGATGGGATGGTTGGGCATGAGTTTCAGTGACCAGAGGATACATGGTAGCCGATTTACTCTTTTCTACATTAAAAAGGAATATTCTAATAAGAAAGAAAAGTGCACCATAAATAAAATAATAATAAAATAATGCTCTAGAAGGCTACAAGAGATCTATAAAAGAAAGGGAGGAGGCCATTGAGGGATATCTTTGAATCATATCATTTTCTTGTATGAGAGGTTTGAGACGTGGTTCTCTGCTTCAGCCATAGCCCCAGGACGAACACCCTCGAGTGATTTGTGAATGTTGGATGGAAACCCAACTCTCTTTGAGGAGACTTCATTCAGAAGTTTCGTAGAGCTTCAGAGATATTGGAGTGAGGATCATTCAGATCTTCAACAAGTGCTTCAGTGGATTCAGTGGTAGCTGTTGCCGGAGGGAGAGTGCAGCAGTTCAGTTTTGGAGGCCATCGCCGTGTAGCAGTGCAGCAAATTGTATTGTTAGCCAGTTTTCCATCTCAGCTCTTTCTGGGTCAGATCTATATGTAAACCCCTTTATTATTTATAATAAAAGCTGATATTCTTCCTGTTCTATGAAGCTTTGGATTGCAGTGTTTATGTGTTTAATTTTACATGGCAATCTTCTGTTAAATGCATGTTGATTTTATGGCATATTTTGGGAATTAAGTAAATTTATGGAAATTTAGTAAAATATCACATTTGGGGATATTACATTTGTGGACAAGCCTGCATGTCATCCAAGCTGGTCCAGATATCCGCAGATCCATCCCCCAAGCCTAGTAGATCCAACGACACAGCTGAGCAGGTGTTTACATGCTTTTACAATCTACTGCCAGGGGGTAATGTGGACAGTAATGGTGATTAATGATAAAAATTGTCGATGGTTTTGTTGCACTAGAGAATTGGCTGTGAATATATCTAAGCCAATTAGGTGGATGCCATATCTTTCTTCATGTTCTAAAACTACTCTTTATGCTCTGCTATTTGTGTTCCATCTCGTATCCCTTTTTCTAAAGAAAATAGATCTTATGTTTCATAAATTTACAAGAGAAAATACATCGTGCACCCTTGCGTTGCCAACCAACGTAGAGGCATGTGCATTGCCCCTCCCTAAATAAGCAAGGATGGCAAGATTCCACTTATTGGTAGCATCCTAATGGTGGTCTTCAAGTGATGTCTGTATAGGTGATCAGTTGTGGAGCATTTACATCCAGAGATTCAAGCACTAGTTGAAAGTAATAATCAGGAAACAGATAGGAGATAGCAAAGATATTCTGAGGAAAGAAGCATGTAGTATGTGCATTCTATTGTTCAGCAAACAATTGCTGATTAGTTAATACGTCATAATAATAAACATAAAAGGCTAGCTGTCTGTGTGTCAGAGAGAGGGTGAAAAGGAATGCACTGCCGAAGTAGTAGAAAAAATACTAATTTACACTGATTCAATAGAGATACTAGGTTGTTGTGGGAGAATTTAAACTTTTCGAACAATATGGTGGTTGAGGGCATACCATTGCAAAAATACCCATAGCCATCTTCACAAAGATCCACCATGTTGTTTCCACCATAAACCGGTTTATCAAACCGGACTCCAACTTTATTGGGATTCTCATCCAGCAAAAGTATCACTCGACCTTTGGCACCAATTGATGGCCCTTTGCTTCTGCAATACAAATGTCCAGTATTTCAAGAAACAATAAAGCCATAAGAAAGCATGCAATCGACCAATCTTTTGAAATTAATACACCCCTGGGAATTGAAATTTAAGGAAAAACAAAAAAACCTAACAAGCAACTGCCAAAGTCATTAAGTATGAAGTCTTCAGAGATGACTACTATGACTTAGCTACTATTCTTCTTATCTGCAAAACTAAAAACTGAAGTAGACATCTTATATATACTACATACCCAGAGGAACCACGGTGAGAAGAAACAGGAAAACTGGCTGTTGATGACCCATTACTTGGTCCAACATACCTGACCCTATCACCTGTAAAATAGAGAGCCATGAGGATGATCCATTAAATCATCACTAGTTCATTTTAATCCCACTTTTAAACCATCAAACCGATTCCCCACAATAACAGCTTGTAAATTTTCTGCTTACAAGGAATAAAATATGGCACATCTTCAATTCAGTGCTTGTAAGGTACAACTATGATACAGTCGACTAAGCCGTGAATATAGTCATCTGTAAAACATGACTTGTTATCTACAACTACATCATCTAAATGGGAGAGGTCTGCCATTAAATTCTAATTGGGGATGGAATCAATCTTAAGAAAGGTAGTTGTACAACAAATTCAATTGTCTTAAGGAAAACGTGAAAACCTTTCAAAGGGTTAGAGTTCCAAGGTTCACAACATTCAAATTAAACCATGCCCTCAAATTTCATTCATCTGAATCAAAGAATGGTATCCAGCAGCAACCAGCTAAAACTACCAGTAGACTAAACGACTCCTAGTGAATATAAGATATTAAGTTTAAACTAAAATAATGCAGGGAAAAACAAATCAAAGCACCCTAGTTCTGCCAAGACAAGCAAACCAGCTGAGTACCACAGCAATGAAAATTTGGGAACTAGTGACTCAGTCACTGTTGGGATGCTACCTAAATATCCTTTATTAGTTCTCCTTCAATAAAAAAATTCATAGACAAAATAAAGAAACCAGGAAAAATAACACTGACCTAACATGAAACAGTATTCATGAACCAATAAGAAAAACTGAAAACATCATATCAATAAAGAGATTTAGGGGAAAAGGGGACAAATTGCAAAGTAATTAATCACAACGCATGGCATACCCTTTCTGAATAGCCGCCTAGGTGAATCTATTGTTGTCCCACTTATGGTTGACTGGGCAGGGATTGTCATCAGTGCAGGTTTGTCTTCAGGATCAGTATTCGGTTGCTTCTCCATTGACCACTGGGAGATAGATCTAAGTCCCATGTCTGGATTCTTCTTTCGATGTTTATTTCTTGACGATGGAACAGCCTCCTGAATACGTGAAGACGATATGTGACAACAAGAATTACCACGCACAGTTGAATAATAATTAAGAACAAGTGTGAAATAAAAATTATTACTATATGCAAATAATAAATTCCAACGGTGTAAACTATTTATTTCAATAAAATATCAAGAAGCAATCTTTCCCAGAATGCTATAAAATACTAGTTTAATAAAAGAAATATATTCAGAGATATAAACATATGAGATAAGTACAAACAATTCGTAGATAACATTGAAGGGGAATTTCTTTTATCCACATTTTAAAACGACCTTGAAAGTTACTTCCATACAGTTGCTAGAGTTATAGATATGTACCATCTTCATTTATCTGCAAGCTAAATTACCGGCTTTGGATTAGAATTGATTGTTAAAAAAAAAAAATATTGTGATGCAAAATCATCATAAATTCAAAATGCAGTGACATAGTTTACATTTTTCCCAAATCAGAAATCTGCCTCAAAATGTTTGAAAAATCTCTCTATCTATCGTGGTTGAGAGAAATTTGCAGCCAGGTTATTATCATCCACATCGTTTTCATAAGTTCAAATGTGAAACATTTGGAAAGTTGACTTAATTTGGAGGCTTATATACTAGTCGTAAATGTTGAAAGAATCTTGTTGCTAAAGTTGGGGAGAGCACAGAAAATTGGCATTCTTAATGACACAGCAGAACAATGTAATAAAAATCCCAGGGGCCAATTGTAAAAGAACCGATGCAATAAAAGAGGGTAATATCATTCTACAGAAAATTTACCAATGTTGTACATCTCTATGGCCAACTGCATGCATTGCCAATAAGGCACTGACAAAGGATATAGGCCAAGTCATAACAGAATGGATTCATGCACAACAACAAAACCTGGAAAAGGGAAAAAGAAAGGTTGAGGCATGGCAGGGGCAGTTATATTCTTCTACCTGAAGACATTCTAAAGTCTATACTTGAGGATAAAACTTTCCTAAATAACTTCGTAGTTACAATAAACTAACAAGCATTCACCACAATATAATAGACTACTAACCTTCGATTTATGTTCTCTATTTGCACTGCTTGGTGATACTGGTACATTTGTATAATGATCCACTTTCTGTAGATTACTGGGCTGTAACTCCCTTGCCTGAATTGGCCACCAGCATTGAAGGAGAAGATGAGCTTAACCTTTTCAATAATGTTAAGCAGTAGAACTAAGGATTAATAGAAAAGTTTTTTATGTACTTTAAAATCATACAAAAGGATTTATGCATAATACCTCCAGTAGAATGTCTGTACAATCAAGCACCAGTATATTAACCTGCAAATATTGAGCCAAACCCTTCACCAGAATCTCCTGATAGATTTCAGAACCTGAAAGAATATTATTCTCAAAAAATATTAAGCTCAATGTAAATTGAGGCTAACCTCTAAATAATGAGCAAAACTCACCATTGGAACCTTTCTAATGAAAGTTCAGAAGCTTAATACTTCAAAGGATGTAAAACAAATCACAATTGATACAATCTAAAGTATGTTATCTACAACCACACTGCTTTTTGAAAAAATTATTATGCCCTTTATATTGCATCACATAAATACCAACCAGTTATAAGGTTGCCATAGATGAATTCCATACATGAATAATTAAGCAGACGGTAAATATTTAGTCCATATGGATAATTAGGTACTTCTTGTCAATGGGTCTAGCTCAAATGATTAGGGAGGAGAAATGTTATCCTCCCCACCTGGGTTAAAATCCCGCTTGTGACATGTTTTTCTCTTGGTGAGCCAATTGTTGTTGTCTGTAAGTCCTGAAGAATATCTCAACCTGTCCTGGGGTGCTTGGTTACATGGAAGAAAAGAAAAGGCAGTTGCAGTTAATAAATCACATACAATTAACCATGTTCATGGATCGTTCCACCTGCTCCCTGGGTATGCCTGAATATTTATCGCATCCAGATACATTTTGTATACATCATGGCTATGTTACAAGAAGCAGAACACATGAAACAGATATATATGGGAAACACCAAAACAGATATTCTAAAGTTTCAAAGTGTATGGTCAAAACCACGATCCAGCAAACTGCAGAGGCCTCCCTTTCTGTATCCTATTACTGCTTGCACTCAATAACCAGATAAAAACCCCTCATGGTTGGTGTTTACAGCTTGCGACGTGTTTTTCCATAAAGGACAAGAGTTATTGATATTTTGGCATTGGCATCAAGTGCAGTTTAATTTGGTGCATGAAATATGTTGGACATTGGGTTCAGCGCTCCCTATCTGTTTCACGACATGGACTAACCGCCTCTCGTGGATCCCAACTCTCGCGATTGTAGCGGAGACTAATGCCTGTGGGTTTTGGTCTAACAGCAATTGTGATTCCAACAAGTGATATCAGAGCGAAAAGTATAGAGTTTGAAACTCACCCGGTGCACGCTGGGGGGGAGATTCTTGGACATTGGGTTCAGCGCTCCTCGTGTGTTTCGCGACATGGACTGACCGCCTCTCGTGTATCCTAACTCTGGTGATTGCAGTGGAGACTAATGCCTGCGTGTTTTGGTCTGGCGGAAATTATGATTCCAACAAAATAGTGATGTGCAATATGAGGTATTTGGATTGTGGGTATTAACCACCAAAATTGGTAACCCCATAGGAGAAATACAATGGACAGCTGAAGCGAACAAAGTTCCTTCTCAAACTAAATATTCCAGAAGACTTGAAATATCCGAATATCCATGAGGATACAAATATTATATTAGAAAGTATGATGAATGAATTGATTGAATGTTACAAATGAGGCCTGCTTATATACCTACGCAGGTGCCTTTTCACGAAAGGTCATGTCTTATCAGACGTGACCTTTCAGCCTAATTACTAATTAACTAATTATCATTTATCTACATTATTTATTCATTACAACAGCCAACCAGCAGCCCCTGATACACACTTCTTGATGATGATATGCCATGTGTCTTCACCATTTGCATCAGCCACATACCTCTCACCATCTGGCATTTCCACTTGGAGGAAGGTGGGTTGCTATTCAAAAGGTACTTTGTGTAAAAATTTCTAAATCGAAATCCAACTGCAGTGACTGATGTTATTTCTTCTACTTATTATTCCAGTAACAAGTTATTTACAAAAATTACTTCAGTAAATATCGAAATAAATTCTACTGCAGCTTTCACAATTAAAATACTGAGACAAGATATAAAGAAATACAAGCACAAGAATGACACAGTTATTTTTGGACAATTGTCCCCAGAAAAACCCAATGTGGGAAAACCAGTGCAGCAGATGAGAGTTTCTTCTATTATTCTTCAGCAAAAATCTCTCGTACAAGGAACAATCAGTAGTAATGAAGAGAAATCTTTGTGATAGCACTAGAGAAAAAATTCTCACAAATATAGATGAGAACCGGATCCCTGAGAGGCTCTACTGCCTCCTATGAGTCACCACTACGTGAGGACTGTGCAGTTCTGCGTCACTGCACTGCGTTGTCCCTCTGTTGCTTTTGCGGTGTCCCTTCTCTGCACTGGGTCACCAGCTCTTGCACTCTCGACTGATGTTGATACCCTCTCTCTCCTCTCCACCTACAACTCTCCCTCTGAATCGATTTCTTCTTTCTGGAAAAATCGATCTTACTTGGGCAACTAAGTATCTGCCTGGTGTGTTTTCCAAATGACCCTCAAGCTTCCTTAAATAATATTCTAGTTGACATTCAACGGCCTATATTAGAAGCTAATCAATGACTAAGATCATTTTGACTTGATCCTCGTCTTTTTCTAGAAGTTACACCCACAATTTAGATATATACCCATTAATTATGTTAATTTCCTAAGTTTAGACTTAGGTTCTCATTAAAAATAATTAATTTATGAAATAAAATTGTCTCCGGGTGGAATTTCCCAAAACGATTTCTGGGTTATCTAGAATACATGTGTTTAGGCCTCTCCACAAAATTTGAGAGTTAGAGCACATCTGATGCTACCACAAATCAACACTTTGATCATTTTGCAATCAAGTGCTTATACTTGTTTAAAGGGGTGATCTGGAAGATTGACCAATCTTGATATAAATCTATTCTCTCACCTAGCCAAGGGGGTTAATCTTTAGCCCTAGTCTAGTGGGATCTCCCTTAAGGTCTTACGGTTATAGGAGGGGGGACTACTTGGAAAACCCAGATTGAAATAGCATGTCCATTTTCCCCTACACCATACTTGACACTTTCCATCTCACATTACAAGCCCCTATATACCACTTCCATTCTTCAGCTCTAACTTTTCATTGGTTCATTGGGATTTGGCACCCTATTGTCCACACTCCTTGAGTAGGGCCAGGAAACATTTCCCTATAGGTTGATGCAACTAAAGAATGGAGAAGCATATCATGGCCATAATGAAAGAAAAAAAAGAAAATCAAAATGCAAAAGATGGTCGGGACAGTTAGCGCGTGGGAAAAATCATAGCATGAGCTCTACCCTCCTCATTTGTTCATCACCTAGTTTCGAGCACATGATGCTCCCTCGCATCATGTTCCTGTGAAAATTTACAAGTCTAATTGCAGCAACATGAAATTTATTCTTCTAACTGTAAATTAATTATGCAGTTTATTTGTTACAGCAAATAACAAATAAATCACACTGCAATTTCTCCCCATAACAACTGCGGCAAAATAAAAGCACTGGAAACTGAGAAATGCTAGCACACATAAAAATTCGACACAATTAATTTTGGACAATTGTCCCCGGAAAAAATCCAATGTGCGAAAATCGTTGCAGCAGATGAGGGTTTTATTATTTATATGCAGTCGTAATTCCGAGTACAATAAAATGAACGCCAAACTAGCGTTTCTATCTGGGAGAAACACTGGCAAAATTCTTGTGAGGAATTTTCCTCACCCACGGCAAAAATCAGCTCCCGAAACTAGCTCTACAAATCGTCCTCTCAACCCCTGCATCAACCTCTACGCAAGCCTTGCGCATGCCTTCTACAAACTCTCCGGAAATGGTTGATTGTTGTTGCTACTACTGTCTCTGCATCTGGAGATAATTTGTTCGACCCTCTGGAAGAAATTCCTGGCACTCAGCAATTTAATCGAACCCTCTTCAAGCAAGATCAAAATGCCTCTGTGTGTTGCATGCGCAGCCCCTCTATGGCAAAATTTGCACTCCCTCAATCCGATTCTTCTGGCATTGGAAACCTCCACTGAAACACTGCCTCACTCCCCTCCCACCTACTACTCGACCTCTCCTGCTTAATCACCTGCACTGGAAAATTGAGTTGTCTAAATCACTCAGTATCTGCATTGGTGTCTTCTTCATCTACCCATGGACCTCTTCTTATAATCTCTAATTGAGACTTCAACAGCCACGATTAAAACTTATTATGGTTGAGATCATCTCTAAGTCGATTATGAGTTTCTAGAAAATTCTCACCTTTCTCAATTGATTACTATTAATAAACCAGTTTTCCTAAGTTAGACTTAAGAAAAGTTTAAATGATGGTCAATTAATTTAATTGAACTATCTCTAGGTGGAATTTCCATAAACAATTTCTGGATTTTGGAGATCTCCTATGTTTTAGCCTCTCTACAAAGTTTGAGACTAGAACACCATCTGATGCTACAAAAACTAAAAGTCCCAACCCTGATGAGCAATGAATTGTCCCATCTTAAAGGTTAAAATACTAAATGCTACATCATAAAGAGCAAGCTTCAACCCTTAAGCTATGCACCGTAATACAAAGCATTACAAAAAGCAAAAGGCACACTAGAGGGGTGGAAATGTCAAAATTTCAAGTCTGAAATCCTATTGCAGCAACTAGAATTAATTCTTCTAATTGTTAATTAATTTAACAATTTATTTGCCATGGAAATTACCAAATTAATCACACTGCAATATTCACAAATAAATTGCAAAAGATAATAGCATTGGAAACTGAGAAAATTTTAGAGCACACATTAAATTTAATAAAATATATATATAACACAGTTATTTTTGGAGAAATGTCCCCAAAAAATCCCAACTTGGGAAAACCGGTGCAATAGTTGGGGGTTTTATTATTATGCAACGGTGAATTTATCTTAGTATAATTTGGATGTCGAATCTCAGCAATCTTACAGAGAAGATACTGGAAAAAATATTTAGAGGGAAATTTCCCTCACTCCGAGCAATCTTGACACTTAACTGCCACTGAAAATCAATCCATCCAACTGGTCTTATGCAGGCTCTGCATCAACCTGAAGTTGTCTGCCACACGTGATGCCTGAATCGTCTGCTAATCAAGTCATCTTGCCTGCTATTGACTGGGTAAATGCTCCTCCGACACTCTGGAACCTCTACCCAGCCTCTAGAACTAAAAACGCCTTCCTTCCTCAGCAAATCGAACTGCCCAATGAAGCCTCTGTGCAGCTTCCTAGAGAAATTTCGGCCTTTCTCTACAAAGCACTTCATCGGATCTGGAGAAATTCTTTCGGCCTCACTGTCTCTGCTTCCCTACCGAAGATCGAACCCTTCCATCATTGTTGGCTCTCTGGAAAATCGAACTCTCTAAGGAAATCAAACTCTTTGTGGTTCTCACAAGTGTATTCTCCATCTACCCATTGAATTCTTCTTATAATCTTTTGTTGGAGCTCCAACGGCCAAGATTAAATCTTAATCAAGGGCTAAGATTATTTCGGAGTTGATCCGTGTGAATTTCTAGATGATTCACATCTTATCTCAATTAATTTTGATTAATTAACCCATTTTCCTAAGTTTAGACTTGGGAGATAATTAAAAAATAGGCTAATAATCTAATTGAGGTACTTCTATGTGGAATTTCCATAAACGATTTCAGGGTTATGGAGAGCTCATGTGCTTTAGCCTCTCCACAAAGTTTCGAGACTAGAACACCTTTGATGCTACAAAAACTAACACTCCCTCTTAGCGAGGAATATTTTCTCTCTAACATTGCACATATTGTAACAACACCCTGTTTCTGTACCACCCCTCTATCACGTCGTTGACGTCTGGCCACTGCCCATCAACCACTGCGCAAATTTGATGTTGCATCCGTGTTGCTGCTATATTACTGCCAACTCTGTATCTGCACTACAACTCCCTCTCATATGTTCCTGCTGCAACTGCAACAACTACAATTGAGAAGTATCCAAAATATTGAATCAACTGTGTTCAGTATGATGCATCTGTCTTCCCGAGTCATAACTGCTACTAGCCTTTGCACTATCTACTAAATAATCTGCGTTGCTGCCAACTCTGCACTGAGCCACCTGCTCTGTTATCAACATTGTATTGCGCTCCTCAACATCTAACTACTACTAGTCTACAATTGTCACTATGGAATCTGACTGCATCAACTGACACCAATCCATCCTGCGGATGTTGTGAGCCCTCGTAGCCAAGTGATGATCCAAGAGGACTCCTCAATTGACCCTACCCATGTCTGCAACTCTCTAGGACTACAACTCCATATCGCCCCACCTCTCTCCTGGAGGTATGGCTGCAAACATCGCAAACTC
This sequence comes from Pinus albicaulis, assembly GCA_034641835.2. Taxonomy (NCBI): domain Eukaryota; kingdom Viridiplantae; phylum Streptophyta; class Pinopsida; order Pinales; family Pinaceae; genus Pinus; species Pinus albicaulis. The sequence continues at coordinate 80,475,959 of CM076571.1, read as the reverse complement.
ATCCTCCAACCTGGAGGACAGCTTGTCTATTTCCGTAGATGATTGCACTTGGTCGTGCTTCTCCGTCTTGTCCTTCTTCCTGAGAGGACACGAGGTGTTGTAGTGACCGAACTCACCACATTTGAAGCACTTGACCCTTAACGAGTCCTTCTTCTTCTTCTTTTCCCCCTGCCACTAACTAGGACCCTTGGATGCTAGGGCCACATTTTCTTCTTCCTTCTCACCCTTCATGCCCTTGTTGTTGATGTCGTTGATGGTACTCTTTACCAAAGCCCGCCTCAACTCATCCTACTGTAGATCGGACCACATCCTATACCATTTAGGCAAAGTGTCTCTGCCCAAGATGCTTTGGACAAACACTTACCAGTCATCTAAGACATTAATCAATGCCAACCGTACAAGCTCTGTGGGTTGGGGTGCCTCGCCAACGGCTGATAGTTGATCTCAGACTTCCTGAATCCTGGTGAGGAAGCCATCTATGCTCTCTCCTTTTTGCATCCTTATTCTCCTCAGCTTCTCCTGGAGAAACATCTTTTGTTGCTCGAAAGAACTCTGAAATAGCTCGGTGAGAGCATCCCACATCTCCTTGGTCGTACCTTTGTCTGCCACATGTGAGACTAGATGATCTCGGACTCCATCCAAAATCATCCTCTTCGCCTTCGCCATTTCCTTTCTATACTCCTTGAGTAGATCGACATCCTAGGGTACTGTCACCACGTTCTCTGCATAGGTCTTCAGACCATGCTCATCAAGGAGAAAGGACATTTTGGCCTTCCAAATGACATCACCATGCAATCTGTCCTAACCTCTGAGCCGAGTTGTGGCCATCTCAAATCTGTCGAAAACTCCCTCTTTCCCTCTTCTTGGTTGCTAGTTTTGCTACTCGCACTCCCTTCTGGAGTGAGGAAATCTGCTATTAACTACTACCAATCTACAACCAAAAAAACAATCTTTTGAAACTTGAAGTCCCCTGAGAAAAACTTTCCATATGTGTGTTCTTTTCTCTTCCACCTAACGTTGACTCTGCTACTACAAAACGAACTTTTGAAACTTGAAGTCCCCTGAGAAAAACTTTCCATATGTGTGTTCTTTTCTCTTCCACTTGATGTTGACTTTGCTACTACAAACTGCTGCAAAACCCTCTACGTCCAACCAAGGAATCTGCTCCGCGAAAATATGAGTTGTTCTTGCTCCCTCTGCCTGCAAGAATCACTCAACTGAAAGCCAAATTTTTCCGCCAACCTGCACTGAAAATTTGAACTTCCCTAAGCAACTTGATCTGCCTAGCTCAAGCTCAGGCTCTGCGCAACACCAAAAAATTTTGGCCTTCTGCTCCCTTTAAACAACGAAATCTTCTTTTTTTGCTTCTGAACTTCCCTGCTGATCAATCATGCTCTGATACCATGTGAAAATTTCAAGTCTGAAATCATATTGCAACAACTAAAATTGTTGCATGACGCTTGCAGGCATACAAATATCTTAATCCAATAGCCATGATACAAGTATTCTCCCTATCGCACAGAGACGGGAAACACGCTCTAACGCACAGGCTAACCTTTAGACGAATCAACACATAACATATTTAAACTTACTTTTACTCCACGGAAATCAGGCCACGATTCAACATAACAATGTGTTTACACCATGGGAGGATTCGAACTATTTGACCCGATCAAGAACACTTCATCATTCATCGCTGTCATAATCGACCAAATCTTCTTGTAAGTGTTAACCTCAACCAAAATCTCATTCAAGCTCGCCTCCCTGAATTCAATAGTCTCGACCTCTTCTGGGACTAAGGACCCATCCAGGGAATAAATTCCTCTTTCAACAGTGAATTCAACATCCTAGGAAAGCGATCTCGGCCCGCAAGTGATGTGAGTTCATCCTTGCTTAACTGATCGATCCTTAGAATTTTGTTCTGCCTGAGATGATAACTCGATCTCCCTCAACATTTGAATCAAGCTTCAATATCTAAGTGAAATGTGTCCCCTTTAATCTAGTCTCCCGTACAGAAGAACTCAATCTCGAAATCAATATGCAATAAAACCCCTCAGGCTGGTAGGAAAACCAGCTCTGATACCACTATAATATCTCATTTGGATATTTTCGTTAAAATCATAGGAATTTTATTTTGGCAAAATATTACTCCAGGGAATACATTCAAAAAAACCATAAAATTTACAGAATTTAATATGATAAATATTGCCAACAATTTATTAGATTTGCAATTAAGCCCAGATAAGAAAGCACAAATAGACAAGAAATGGCAAAGAAGTTATTTTAATTATTTCATAATAAGAAGCCATTATATTGATAATCTGCAAAAAAACTAGCAATGGATCCAGCTAGAAAATATTTGAAGTGGTCTCCCAAAATCTGTTGCTATCACTGAATTTGGCCTCCCAAACTGTAAATAGAAATCAGGCTCCAACTGGAGATTTGGATGATCCCTACTCCAACAAACAAATCTGCTCTAGATCTATTCACAAATGATGTTGATGACGCTTCGTCAGATTTTTGACTAAAACCTCCTCAATAATGGGTTGGATTTTCATCCAACTCACACAATGACACCCAAGGGTTTTCGTCATAGGGCTTTATAAAGCTAAAAACCACGCTCTGAAATCCTCTTCAACAAGAAAATACTCCAATCCAAGATGTCCCAAATGATTTGCTCCCCCTCCTTTTAAATATTAGATGGATCTCTCTCTAGCCTTCTAGAAGTGTTTTTATTTTATTATTTTATTCCATTTGAGTAGCTTCTCACTTTTCCCCTTTTTGGCCTTTTCTTCCTATTAGGCACTTTCCCCTCCTAATAAAGTGACTTTATATTATCTAATTAAAGTCACTTTTTTATCCTATGAAATGATTTATCAGACACCATGCTTTCTCCTTCCACTGAAAGTCATTTTTTACCATCCCACCCTGTAGATCTCCTCATCCTGGTTCCAACAAGCTATTACACTAAGGTGCTTTTCCAAATAATTTGTTCCAATTATCACCTTTAGCGTATTTAATTAAGATATACCTAATAGTATCCTCGTTTTACAAAAATCGTTGGACTGCAACGAAACCAAGAACAAAGTGTGTGGGAACTAACCATAATGATGAGATATAATGAGCGAACCCCGTCGAACCCCATAAAATATCTATCTAGGGCTTAATAAGGAGTTTTTGGGTAACATGGGGCTTCTATAAGGCTTAACATGCCCCTTCCCTTCAAATAAGTGTTGTCGTCAACACTTGACTATTTGTGGGTGTTTCTGCATGAAAAACTCATCTTCCCATGTCGCTTTTGTGAAAATTCGGATACCCAGAATCCTATTGCAACAATTGATGTTATTTCTTCTATTTGTTAATTTAATTAAACAAATTATTTGTTGTGTGCTACAGCAAGTATCGAAACAAATACACTGCAACCTTCACAAAACAAATACTACAGAAGAAATAAAAACACTGGAAATAGATGCACACACAATATGACACCGTTATTTTTGGACTAACTCATTGGAAAAACCCAACTCGGGAAAACCGGTTCAACAGCTGAGGGTTTTAATATTATGCAGTAGTGAAATCTGAGTACAATCTATGGTTGCTTAATCTAGCAATCCAAAACAAGGAAATAATTGGCAATAAAAACTAGTGAGAAATTTTCTCACTCCACAGGCTATCCAACACTAACCTCAGCTTGAATTGAGCTGCTCCTTGCTCCCTCTATGTGGTCACTGCGTTAGCCTACGCAGTTACAGCGTCCCACAAGCTCAAAATTGCCTCTCCTCTCTATGTCTCGTCCACTGCTGTCTGGGAAACTAATACTCTTTGCCTCCGGACCCTCTGCCCATCTTCTGGCTCAAAATTTCTCCTTCTCCCCAGCAAAACGAAAATCACCCCAAGAGGGCTCTGCGCTGCCTCTCTATGGAAATCATTGTCTCTCTACAATGTACTCACCGAAATTGGAAAAGCTTCCTCCGGTCTCACTATCTGTGCCCCTCTCTCACTGCTTCGACTTTACTAAATCACCTCCGACAACTGAATGTTGCTACTCTGGAGATCGATTTCCCAGCAAATCGAATGATCAACTAATTTCGTGTGTTTTCTCCAAGCCCCATCGACTTCTTCTTATAATCCTTCGTTGAGACTTCAATGACCACGATTAAATCTTAATCGATGGCTAGGATTAACTAGAAATCGATCCATGTACTTTTCTAGAGCATTCTCACCATTACTTAATTAATTCGTTTTAATTAATCATATTTCCTAAGTTTAGACTTAGGAAATATTAAATACTGACTAATTAATTTAATTAAGTCGTCTCTAGGTGGAATTTCCATAAATGATATATGGGTATTGGAGAATACATTTGTTCTAGCCTCTCTGCCAAATGTCGTGGCTAGAACACATCTGATGCAACAAAAACTAACACTCCATCTTAGTGAGGAATGTGTTCTAGTGTTGCAACCCACTGAAGCCTCACTTTGACTTTGAATCACCTCTTGTCACGATGTTGATGTTTGGCTACTGCTGCCCACCAACCACTGCGTAACTCTGATATGCACTGCATTTGTGCTGTTGATGACCCTGTTGAACTGCTGCCAACAATGTCTCTGCACTTCAACTCTGTTGCTGTTGCTACTGCAATATCTGTAACTCACTCTCATCTATGCAAAATCTGAAGGTGAGAACTATCCAAAACATTGAACCATTTGTGTTCAGTCTGATGCATCTATCACCTGAGTCCTGACTACTACTAGTCTTTGCACTGTCACTGAAGCCTTTACGTTGTTGTTGACTTTGCATTGTGCCAACTGCATTGGTCCATCCTGCTACTGCATATTGTGGGCTCCGATAGCTAGGTACTGATTCAAGAGGTGGACCTCCTTATGAATCTTGCCCAACCTGTAGCACTCTGGGGCTACAAAACCAAATCACTCCACCTCACTCCTAGAAGTATGTCTGGGAACATGGCAAAATATTCCTCCAACCTGGAGGATAGCCTATCGATCTGGATTGAAGCTGCCTGTTGGTCCTGCTTCTCCTCCTTGTCCTTTTTGCTGAGAGGACAATGAGTGTTGTAGTGGCCTAATTCACCACACTTCAAGCACTTGACCTTTGACAGGTCCTTCCTGCGCTGCTCCCCCTGCCCCTTTGATGCGAGGGTTACATTATCCTCTTCCTTCACCTCCTTTGATCCACCGCTGCCACTGATGGTGCTCTTCACCAGATCTCGCCTCAACTCTTCCTGTTGCAAATATGCCCACATTTTGTCCCATCTTGGCAATGTTTCTCTGCCCAAAATGCTTAAGACAAACACTTGCCACTCCTCGGAGACAGAATTGAGAGCTATATGCACCATCTCTGATAACCTGAATCTTGGTGAGGAAGGGGTCTATGTGCTCCCCCTTCTGCATATGGGTACATCTCAACTTCTCTTGCAAGTACATCTTCCATTTCTCGGAAGATCCCTAAAATAGTGTGGAAAGGTAGTCCCACATCTCCTTGGTCGTTCCCAGCCCTGCTATGTGAGAAACCACATGATCTCAAACCCCATCGAGAATCAATCTCTTCGCCTTCGCCATCTCCTTTTTGTACTACTTCAGCTTATCTGGATTCATGGGGGCAGCCATTGCGTTATCGATGTATGCTTTGACATCGTATTCATCCAAAAGGAAGGAAATCCTTTCCTTCGTCAAACCTATCTTGATCTCGCAACCCAGTTGTTGCCATCTCAACAAAATAAGTCGAAACCCTCCTCTTCTCTTCTGCTCAACTTCTGCTAGGTTGTACGCACTCCCTACTGGAGTGAGTAAATCTGCTCACAACAACTGCTAATCTGCAAGAGAAAATTGAACTTCTGAAGTTAGAAGTCCCCTAAGGGAAATTTCTCTCTGTGTGTGCTCTTTCTTCCTCCTGACGCTATTTTGCACTAGCAACTGCTACAAAATACTGCCTCCAACTGGAGATCTGCTATGCAAGGAAAATAATGGTTGCTCCCTTTGCCTTTGGTAATCCTCGAACTGGAGAAATCCGACTTCTCTGTTGCTCTCTCAGAGAAATCGAATTTTCCTCAAGATATTGACCCTCCTGGCCAAAGGACTACGCTAGCTCTAAGGGTTTTAAATTGTTCCCTACGGAGAGCTTCCTCTTCCCTTCTGAAACTGAGTTCTCTGGCTTACTATCTTCGCTCTAATACCATGTGAAAATTCAGATACCCTGAATCCTATTGCAGCAACTAATGTAATTTCTTCTATTTGTTAATATAATTAAACAAATTATTTGTTGCGTGCTACGGAAAATATCGAAACAAATAAACTACAACCTTCACAAAACAAATACTGCGGAAGAAATAAAAACGCTGGAAGAAATTGAGATGCACACACACAATATGACACCATTATTTTTGGACTAAGTCCCCGGAAAAACCCAACTCGAGAAAACCGGTGCAGCAGCTAAGGGTTTTAATATTATGCAGTAGTGAAATCCGAGTACAATCTATGGATGCTTAATTTAGCAATCCAAAACAGAGAAATAATTGGCAATAAAAACTAGTGAGAAATTTTCTCACTCCACAAGCAATCCAACACTGACCTCAGCTCGAATTGAGTCGCTCCTTGCTCCCAATACGCAGACATTGTGTCAGCCTACACAATTATTGCATCCCACAAGCTCGGTACTACGTCTCCTCTCAATGTCTCGTCAGTTGTTGTCTGGGAATTAGACTCTTTGCCTCCGGACCCTCTACCCAGCTTCTGGCTCAGAATTTCTCCTCCTCCCCAGCAAAACGGAAATCTCCCCAAGAGGGCTCTGTGTTGCCTCTCTGTGGCAATCACTGCCTCCCTGCAATGTACTCTGTGTTGCCCAGCAAACCGAATGCTCAAATGATTTAGTATGTTTTCTCCAAGCCCCATCGACTTCTTATAATCCTTCGTTGAGACTTCAATGGCCACAATAAAATCTTAATCGATGGGTAGGATTATCTAAAAATCGATCCATGTACTTTTCTAGAACATTCTCACCATGACTTAATTAATTTCTTTTAATTAATCATATTTCCTAAGTTTAGACAAGTCATCTCTAGGTGGAATTTCCAGAAAGGATTTCTAGGTATTGGAGAATACATGTATTCTAGCCTCTCTGCCAAATCTCGTGGCTAGAACACATCTGATGCTAGAATAACTAACAGCTTCTTCCGCTAGTAGGTTCTTCCATATGTTGGAAATACTGATGGGTGGGTGAATCAGCGTTTCTTCGCAATCAGCACTTTATTAATCTTTTTCAGTGCATTAGTTCATCTTCAGCAATATTATTATAATTCAGTGACAGATAGCAAAACCTGTAAACAACACCATACAACAATGCAAAAATATAGAGACAGTAGACACAAGATTTTTAGGTGGAAAACCCTCTCCAAGTCAAAAACCATCGAACGGTTCTTAGTAATTGTCTTCTCATTTTTAAAAGAAAATAATAACATCAAGTTTTCAGCTACAACTAAAGGAGGCTCCAACCCCCTGATTTACAGGCTACAACCTGTAGGATGCTCCTACACCCTAATAACACGCTACAACCGGAAAGACGCCCCAACTCCCTGTAAAACAGGCCACAACCTATTTACCAGCTATGGTCAAAAGGATGCTTCATCGCCCTTTAATTTATCAGCCTCAACTGAAAGGACGCCCCAATGCCCTGTGCAAGCCATGACGTGCCCTGGCACCAACTTGTTGCCCTAAAGTGTTCTCAGGCCACAACAACCTAAAGGTGACTCCAATCACCCTGAATAGTCCGCGGACCACGTTTCACAATTTTCGGACTGGATCCCCTTGTGCTTTCAATCAATATAAGGTAGTTGAATAGAAGATACTATTATACTGTATAACTTATCAAACCATGGTAGCCACTGATCACTGTACAAAATTATCCAAACTAATCACTGCACTATGCTACACAAACTGATCACTGCACTGCACATCAAACCCTTCCACACAACACTGCCAAATCAATTGACAACTGCACAAGCTAACCACTGCTCATCACTATACACACTACTACCACTAACCACTGGACATCACTGCACATGTCAATTTATCAAGTCTTCATTACTATATCAGCGAACTATAGCTATAATAAGATCAATGTAGTCAATAGGTCAAGTCATCACTACTGTTGTCATAAGTATCACTGTGTTTTCATATCATCAAGTCTCTATGTCAAATATAGGTCATTGTTAACTCTATCTATATAGTAAGTTAAGTCAACATTACAACATTGTCCTTGTAACTGTTGGGTTAGATCTATGCTGTCAAGTTATAGTCAAATCCAACTTGTCCGGTCTGTGTAGTGAGTCTATGTCAAGTTACTAACAATACTGCTGCATATACTTGTCCATCACATCAAGTCAAGTCATGTCACTTGTTAGGCTTGTAAATTCACTGTCAAGTAATGAGTTATATATTCATTGTCATATCAACAAATATCCATATATTAGTTCACAACATATATCAGATCATACGCCAAGACTCAACTATCACATAGGTTAATCTCACAGTCTCATAGCTTTGTTCAACTATCACATTAAATCTCATCAAAATTAAGGTTTCATTTTAAAATAGTCATGTCAAAAACATGTCATGGTTTTCACTGTTTTGCAACATAATGACAAGGTCACATAAGGTATGTCATTATGTCAAAGAACTCAAGTCCATGTGTCAAAATGTCAAGTCATGTCAGGGTCTTATATATATATATATATATATATCAAGAATTTATACAATGTATTTTCAATTCCACTAGAATTTGAAGTTATTGATTGGCTTAGTGCATTTTAATACTTGATGTTGTTCAATGCTAAATGAGATTATTGTCATTGTTTTATGATGAGAATCAACATCATAAATAATGATTAGTTAATTAGTAATTAGGTTGAAGAGGCACATCTAAATGGGACATGACCTTCCGTGAAGAGGCACCTACCTAGCTATATAAGCGGGTCTCATTTGTAACATCATCATTCTCATTCATACTATTTAATATAATATTTGTATACTCAATGGATATTTTCATATTCCAATTCTTTTGGAGTATTTATCGAGAAGTATGAACTTTGTTCACTTCATTTGGTATCACAACAGTTCGATCCTCTAGCCGCTCAATCATTGCATAGAGTCGTATTCTCCGATCCGGCCTTTGGCCATCAACCCATCGTCAACTTTGTTGCTATCATAATGGAAGTGTTTCGCTACACTAGTGTTGGAGATTCTCCATTCCACCGGATTCGTCGACAAGCCTTTGATTTCTGACCAAAAAAAAGGGAAGAAATATATTTTAAAAAAATATATTAGTCTAAAAAAAGAGATATTTAAAAAATAAAAATAAAAAATCAAAGAATTATATAAAAATTACTTAAATATAAGAAAAAATAAATAAATAAATAAAAACGAGGGAGAAGTTAAAAAAAAACGAGAAGTAAATATATTGAAATATATATATATATATAAGAAAAAGAGAGATTATATTTAAAGAAAAGCCAAAAATATATATATAAAAGCGGTACTTGTATCAAGAAATTTGGTATTAAAAAAAAACGAAAACAAACCATGTTAGCCAACGCTGTCATGAACCCCGACCGAACCGCATGTTAACCACTGCTGTCGTGAACCCCGTGTGACCCCCGACCAAACCGCTGCCTAAGCTAGTAATCGCACCACAGTTATTTCCGCCAACCCGTTAACTTCGACCATTCATTGTCGTCCCTACTACAATTTAACAACCCGTCAACCCCATCGCCCACTGTTGCAGCCCACATACCAATGGCCGCCACTGTTTAATAGAAACTTCCACTGCCACTGCCCAACAGAAAATTTTGTTCTCGCTACCTGCAACTAACCACCGTCGTGGGATATTGGCTCTATGGTCTTATCCGTACACAAGCCTTAACCAAGTCTGTAACCTTAATATCGACTCATACAATTAATTCGTATGCAATTTGCATCATCCATAGAAAAAAATCACGCACTATTGTACAGTCACAACCAATCAACATGTAGGTTTATACATCGCTAACCAAATTTAATGATCGTCGAGCCTGTGGAAATACCCCAAGTTTCCAAAGCAAATGATTGAAAATGCAATTACATTTTATTCCAGTTTTCCCAACTTCATAATTAAACACATACCTCGAGTTTTTTTGGCTTAGAATAAATAAAATAGAAATATAAATGAATGGTCATGCCCATTCATATAACTTATAAATCATTTTATAAGAAAAAAAAATGAGTGGTTCTAACAAGTATTTAACAACGATTAAGTTATTTGAGTAACTATAGGGCTTAAGTTATTAAAAGGGGAATTATACTTATAAAATTATTCTAAAGGTTTTTATAGATTAATAATTATATATAAAAAGGGAAAATATCAAGAAATATATTACTCTTAAAGTAATAAAATCCTAAAAGCTACTATTAAATAGCTTATTATTAATTAAAGAAGGTTGTCAAATTAAAATTGTGCTAGCCCACTAAAACCTTAAGTAATTATCAAATTACTTATTAAATCAAAGGTTTTTTTAATGGTAGAAGGCTTTTTTAGTGGTAAGGAGATACATTGCAAAAAGGAAAAGGAAAAAAAATTATATGTACATAAGAAGGTTTATTAAAAAAAAAAGTATTATTTAATAAAATTGTCGATAAAGAGAAAAGGGATTTGATCTTGAAGGAAAAAAAATAAATACATAGTGGAAAAAACAAGGTAAAGAGATGATCTCCACAAAGAACCGTGGTTTCTTTGCAATATGTCCTTTTTGCTCACAAGCCTATCCCAATTGTCACAAGCCATATAGAAATCAAAATGTCGTCAGCGTAAAATGTTACAAAGCTTTTACCTTAGTTGAATGTCTAAGTGATACCGAAAAACAAACTTTAGCAAGACAGATGAAATAATTAAAGGCAACGGTTGGGAAACAATATACAGATTTTAATAACAAAATGAAGAAGACAAAAACCAAATTACAAGATAAACACCCCTCATCACCCCTACAAAACGATGTAATCCCATGTACTGAGAAATTGCAGTTGAAAGATCAAAAGAAAGACAATCGCTGAACTTCAGAAAAACAAGAAAGTGTTACAACAAGAATATGAAGATCTTGCAGATATACATTACAAACAAGTAATGGAAAGGGACAAATAAATTTATCGCCTCAAGGACCACGTTGCAAAACTGATTGGACAAGTCAAGAAGACTAAGGTCACAAAGAAGGAACTCATGAAACACTTATTAGAACAAGAAGAGGAAAATTTACGCCTAAAGAACATTAATAAAAATTTATTAGAACAAACCAAAAGTTTAAAAGATGAAGAGAAGAATACTAAGGATAAAGTCAACAATTCAGAGAACGAAGAACTTTTACGTCTAAGGAATCATGATCAAAACCTTCTTACGCAAATAAAGAAGCTCAAAACTGACAAAAAGCTACTTAATGTCAAGTTAGAAAAACTTACTCAAGAAGTATCGAAGTCTTTAGTCCACACTGAAAAAAAAAAATCCAAACCCTAATCTAGTCAATATCCCAACTAAAGAAGAGGGCAAACTAGTTGAAGTATAGAGGTACTCAGAAGTTTGGAGTGAAGATCCAAAAATTAACCATTCAATGTACATAGCTAAAGGAAATCAGGGACTTCAAATAAATCTAGAAAACGACATAAACAAGACCAAGGAAAATCAAGCCACTAGAATTCCCTATCGACATCTGAATCACGGGAGTAGACAACTCGATCAATCTACTTATTCAGAACGGAATGAACAAACTGATGTTCCGAAGAATACTAATGTCGGCGCAATCCACTCATCTGATCACAATTCATCACAAGTTGCCAATCACCACAAGATTCCACAGAAGATTGATCTAGGACGGTTCGATCCCTTCTCAGTGTGACAGTTTTGTTTGTCACTTAGAGGATCATATCAACTTGTATCAACAAGGATGACTACCCTGAGAAGAGAAGACACTCGTAGTAGAAAAAGAGAGCAAGCCTTTTTTATCAACAAGGTTTGAGGACAAAGCTTTTTGAGGAGGAAGGCAATGTTATGAATAAAATGATATAAATAATGATTAGTTAATTAGTAATTAGGTTGAAGCGGCATGTCTAAATGGGACATGACCTTCCATGAAGAGGCACCCACCTAGCTATATAAGAGGGCCTCATTTGTAACATCATCATTCTCATTCATACTATTTAATATAATATTTGTATCCTCAATGGATATTTTCATATTCCAAGTCTTCTGGAATATTTAACGAGAAATACGAACTTTGTTTACTTCACTCTGTCTATATTGTAAAGTAGATGCCAAAATGCTAAGGAATATTCAATGATGATCTGAACCTTATTGCCAACGTCTGAACTAAATGAGTGAGGGCCGAATTGGAGGTCTTTCCTAAAACCCAAAAGCCAACAAAACTTGTGACAATTATCCCCAACAATTCAGTAATTTTTGCGTTGGAGGCCAATACAACTAGAGGTTCGAGGTCAGTAACAAAGGCTTGTTCCTATGATGAGAAATTGCCCAATGAAATCACCCAATCAAACACAAAATGAAGTGCCAAAAGCTAATACTTGTACCCAAATCCAAACATAAAAAAATAACTCTAAATCACACAGGAAACCACCATATGAAACTTCTAAAAATTGTGCCCTAGGTCAGAGCCACAAGTCTGCAATAAAATTTTTGTGTGTGTGCAATAAAAAATCCCAACCAAATTCAAAATAAAACAAATGAAACTAAAGACTTACCCGAAGCCTTGTCCAAAAGAAAATTGTTTTTTACAGTAGGTCCTAAGTAGAGTATTAATAACAGATTTAAATGACAAGATTGAAGGTTATGAGGGCTCCAGAATTTGTCACTCCCTTTGCCAAGCACCATCTACTAATATCGAACCTCCAAGATTGTTCTAAAGTCACCAAACCCAAAGAGAAATTCACAAAACCTTTTCTTCTAAAGTTTGCTCTTTTCCTCGGGAGTCTGAATTTGTCTTCCTCAGGTAGACCAAAAAAGTTTAGAGGTATTCTCATAATTTTGTTTTAATTTATGTTCTTACTTTTAATGAGACACAAGGTCTCTTTTTATAGGATTAGGAGGGCTTTTTATGAGGCATCAAGCTCCAAAAATTTAGGGAAATTTTACTGAGGAAAATGTCTTTTAATATATTGTTTTTCATAATCATTTGAGAATTATGTTAATCCCATGAAATAACTAGAGTAGAAAACTCAACATTAAACAAAGATGATATATATATATATATAGATATATATAGATATATATGAATTGGATGATCCATACAATTGTGGGAAACACTTTTGTCTCCCAAGAAGCTTCTTCCTCTGGTAAGCCCTTCCACTTGATCATGTATTCTTTGATTACTCGAGATCGCAGCTTCTTTTCCCTGATGGAGATGATACCTTTTTGTTCTAGAATGACTCTTCCTTCGTCATCTAAAGTCGTAGGTGTTGTTCGTGCTGATTGATGTTCACCAGGTGCCTTTTTAAGGCGGGATACATGGAAAACATTGTGACACAACTTTTATCAAGAAGACTTAAACTGTATGCTACTTGGATGATATTTTTGTCGATCTAGTATGGTACATAAAACCTTGGTGCAAATTTGTTTTTTCACTTATGTTTTAAGGACAACTGCTTGTAAGGCCGAAGTTTAACAAATACCCATTCTCCAACTTCAAATTCCCTCTATGTTATATTTTGGTCAGCTTGTTGCTTCATACGATTTCTTGCATTATTTAGATTTTCTTTAAGAGATTGGACGACTTTTTGGGTTTCTTCTCACTGGTTTTTAACAGCGGGAAGTTTCGCCTCGATAATAGAAAAGTCCTTCCATTTCGCAGGTTCATAACTGTACAAAACCTGAAATGGAGTCATTTTTGTTGACGTGTGGTAAGTAGAATTGTACCACCATTCAGCGAGATGTAACCACTGATACCACTTATTTTGTTTGTCTATGGCATAACAACGTAGGTAGGCTTCTAAGCATTTATTGACAACCTCTGTTTGGCCATTTGTTTGAGGATGGTAGGTTGAACTCAACATGTTGAGGTAGGTTCCTATATGACTGAAAAATTCCTTCCAAAAATTACCCTTAAATTTGGCATCTATATCACTCACAATGACCTCGGGAAATCCATGTAATTTGTTACCATTTTTGCAAAATATCTCAGTGATTTGTTTTGTTGAGTCTGATTTCCTCAATCCAATAAAGTGAACATACCTGGTGAGTTTGTCGATTACTACAAGAATTTTATCCTTAACATCAGACACAGGTAAACCTTCGATAAATTCCATTGATATTTCTTTCCATTTTTGTCGGGATAACTAAAGGATGAAGTAGTCTAGGTGCCATAATATTTTCACTTTTATTCCTTTGGCATTTATCGCACTCTGCTACATATTTATGAATATTGTTACTCATTCCCTTCCAAAAGAATGACTAGAATGCATTATAGTAGGTTTTAAAGAACCCTACATGTCCGGCTGACAGTGAATCATGTGACTCCTTGAGAACCTTGGCTTTAAATTTGGAATTTGAATTCAGATAAATTCTTCCCTTGTACCATAGAATATCGTTCTTCCATTCAAATTTTGAATTATGAGGAAGGTTATTGATTATGAACTTGTTTCTGGATTTTTTGCATATTCACTTTGAATCTCATTAAGCCATTTGGGGACAATAACCGAAACTGCAAGTAATGATGGTTCTTCGCCTTTCTTGGACAGAGCATCTTCCACTACATTGTCCTTTCCCCTTTTATGTAATATCTCCATGTCAAAAGCAACAATTTTTTCAACCCACTTTTGTTATTCTTCAGAGAGCGTTTTTTGTTGGAGAAGTTACTGGAAACTGTTTTGCTCTGTTCGTACGGAGAACTTACTTCCCAAAATATATTGCCTCCACTTGGCTAGTGCATGCATGATAGCGAGCATTTCTTTGTTGTATGTAGTTTTAAGATGTTCTGGCTTATTCAATTCCTGCTTTCGAAAGCTATTGGATGATCATCAAACATTCATACTGCTCCTATACCAAAACCTGAAGCATCACACTCAATTACAAATGGTTTTGAGAAATCTAGAGTTGCCAATATAGGGGCATTAGACATAACTTCCTTCAAGTCTTCAAAACACTTTTCTGCTTCATCATACCATCGACATGACTTCTTCTTTAGAAGGTTCGTTAGGGGTGTGGTTATATGGGCATAGTTTTTAATAAATCTTCGATAATACCCGATCAATCCTAGGAATCCTCTTAGCTTGGAGATATTAACTAGTTTGCGCCATTCCTTTATAGCCTTGATCTTATTAGGATCTACTTTTTCTCCTTCCTTGGATATTATATGTCTGAGATACTCCATTTCTTCTTTCCCAAAAGTGCATTTGGACTTCTTGACATAGAACTGATGCTCTTCTAATCCAGTAAGAACTTGCTTCAAATGTTGTAGGTGCTCCTTCTGTGTTTTACTATAAATTAAAATGTCATCAAATAACACTAACACAAACTTCCTTAGATATGGACGAAATAGCTCGTTCATAGTAGCTTGGAATGTTGTTGGTGCATTGGTTAACACAAAAGGCATTACTTTAAACTTGTAATTAGTTTCATGTGTTCGGAAGGTCGGTTTTGCTATGTCTTCCAACCTTATTCTGATTTGGTAATACCCTGACCTTAAGTCCAATTTTGAGAAGTATTTAGCTCCATGTAGTTCGTCCAAAGTTTCATCAATAAAAGGGATTGGAAAATTGTTTTTAATTGTTAGATTGTTTAGTCCTCGATAATCGATACATAATCTGAACGATCCATCTTTCTTTCGAACTAATACAACTCGAGCAACATACAAACTTCTTCTTTTTGTGATGATGCCACACTTTAAAAGATCTTGGACTAATCTCTCAATTTCAATCTTTTGATGATGTGGATATCGATACAGTTTGATGTTGATGGGATTTTATCCTACTTTGACTTCTATTGTATGCTCGATTTCTCTTTTAGGAGGCACCTTCATTGGAAGGTCTTGGAATACTTTTTCGTGCTTTTGAATTAGCTCCTGGACTTCTGGTGCTTCTTCGTTGAACAAATTTGAAGTTAACATTTCTAATTGATGACACTGTACTAAATAAGTCGGTGCTCCCTTCCGAATCATTTTCATCATCAGGGATGATGATACAACTTGATTCTCAGATGGTTGGAATGTTGAATTTTTAGTTAAACTGAGAGGGGGGGGTGAATCAGTTTAACACATATATTAGTTTTTAAATTTTTCATCAACTTATTTACAGCTTGCTTTTATAACCAACCTTAGTATATGAACAGTCTTAATATGTTGCAGCAAGTATTAAATTAATGTGACATCAAACTTATTATGAGAGCAGCAAACATTAAGCAGAATTAGTAAATCATCTCAGCACACAGGTAACACAGATAGAGACAGCAGATATAAGTGGAAACCCATAAAGGGAGAAAACCACATCTTATTATTGTTGTGATGCAAAGGCAAGCTCCAACTCCCTCTCACCACTGTTTTTCTACAGGCACCAACCTCAGTCAGCTACAACTGACAGCTATCAAGCTTCAACTTGATAGGGAAGCTCCAACTTCCTCAATTTATCAAAAGAAATGTTTGCCGATTTACCTCAGATATCAGCTCTGTTCTGTAGCATCTCTTTCTGCTCCTCTCTTCCTTATCTTCTCTGCCTCAATCTTCTGTACTCTACATTCTCTATTCTTACTCTCTCTAACCTCTATATGCATATCAAGTTGATATTATATCTAGAGTTCATCACATGACTGTTTGTATTCCACAAGGAATTTGGAGTGAACAGCCATGACTCTTTGGCTTCTGCCTTCTCATTCCTTTGTCCAACTCATTTAAAAAAATATAACAATGTGTACAAATTTCAATGTTACAGTGAGATTTTTCTTTTCCTTCCGATACTTGCCTTCGCATCACAAACAATATAAACCAATGAAAACATTTACATTTCCAGTTACAGTATATAAATCTTCACTCAGCCCTTGGCTTGCTGGTTTTGTCCTTTCTGTTGCTGTCATGCAACTGTCCTGCATACCTCTCTTTACTGCAACTCTGAGCACCAGTGCATGTACACCTGTTTACTGCAATTTTAAATCCCTTCGCTGCATACCTCTTCAATTCTGCAGTCTCTGTTTACCTCTGTACATATTCTCCAAGCCCACTGTAGTTGTGTATCTGCTATATATATGCCTGTTTTATAAGTTTAGCTCACCAATAAATCTCAAAGTCTCATGCATCAATTAATCATTCAAAAAGGGTCCACAATCTGTCTAATCTGGGCAATCTCTGTTCATTGTGGAGGTTCTACTTCTCGGCTTCAAACCTTTAATAACCTCCGTATAGGCGCTCATATGAAGATTCGTTAATATAAACTTTGACTTTGGTTAATAAAAAATCAAAATACTGTGCTCACTTCTTTCACATTAAAGCTTTTCAATCGTCGATGAATGCATAACGCATATGTATACCTCTCCTTTTTATTCCTTTAACCCGCGCACAGCAGTCATATACAGTGCATATGTTTAAGTTATATGGTTGGCGCCTTATTACTACATCCCCGCTCTATTAAATAATGTGTGAACTATAATAGTTCCAAAGCTTAAACATTTATTTTAATCCCCAGATAACCATATAACTCGTTACACATAAAAGTCTGGCCCACAACATATATCAAAGCCTTTGAATCAATATCCGACGTTTTATAATATCAATATCCATAATATAATATGGCCCCCACTCGAATGTTAAGAATCTTTATAACAGCGTTTGATTTTCGCTTTCACTAACATTTATAATTAAAATGAAAACTTTGTACCAAAACCCATTTTGTAACTTGTTAAACTCATCGTGTAATGAATATGGAGTAACCTCCAAGGTATGAACCCCGCCAACACTTCATATTACATTTATCATCAATGTATGGCATTACGTCATATATTACGGTTTTGATTTGAGCCACGGCTTATTAAAACTTCATATCATCGCGTCAGTTGTTATAACATTAATATACGCCTCGACTAAGGTTTAAACCTCAAACAGTAACCTATGTAATTGCCTCAGGCCCACAGCTTAACACATATATGTGGTCGATCACAGCAGTTCATTTCCCATTCACATCCAACGGCGCATGTCTTATCGCGCTCCAGCCCTCCGACCCTACGATAATCGCACAATTAAACGATATGAAATTTAACTCTCAGAAGCCATGCGATGAACTGGGGCCCAGCCTCTTAACGCACCCTTCTCATCCGACGATGGGAGGCTTATTGCGTCGTCCAGGATGATCCAACGACCATAATCCAATATCGCATTCATTTCACCGTCGACAGTTAACGCGCGATAGCCATGCGATGAGAGCGGTTTCTCCAACCCGCTTAAGACCACGTGTCAGCTCCTAGCATATATCGCGTTCGAATTGTAAATACAGCTTACCGTTCAAAAGCAGTGCGATGAAAACCGTCGGGTGTTCCAAACCCACTGTCACTGTTCACAGCGCTCATGGTTCCTCTCCTTTTCCCTCAGGGTTCCGTCGTGCTCTTTAACAACGTTTCATTTGTAGTCAAACCGCTCCGTCGCACAGTTCTAATGTTTCATTTCAGGACCATGCCATCGCTTCAGAATACTCGAACTGAGATTAACGTCCCTCCTTATCCACCTCGACACTTCTAACTCAAACCACACGGTCGATGGCATAACCTCGCATCTTCTAACGAGTGCAAAATCTCAGAACTCCATTATGGGGCTTCTTCCCGGCATCGTAGGTATCCTCTACCCATTATGAAATTGGCCACACAGGCCAGATTCCCAATACCCAATCACAGTCTCCCCTTTGTCTACCAAAGGTGTGCAGTAACGCCATAACCTCCCATACATCAAAATTCAATTACACAGTTGGCTTCAGAGGTCCAGCCATTCCTCACATACACTATATATATATCAATTCCTCAATGCAGGAATCCAGCCATCCATGAATAAATCAATGTACACATAAGACCAACAAGAATGCGCGCATAAGAATAAATAGGTTCTTCATATAAATGAAATTTCTTACAATCTTCTGGTCCTTGGCCGGATCTTCAAAGTTAATGGCCTTCTATTCTCCTAATTGCCCTCTCTGGCTTCCTAACACTATGCAGCTCGGTGCAGGTCTCTATGCAGGTCTCTATGCAAGTCATCGTCAAGGAATCAAGAAAAAACAAATCATTCAAGGCCTCCTCTGGTTCTGCCTCTGCTGCTTGACCATTTTATTTCAACAGTTGCCATCTATGTTGTCTCCTTTGCATTGTCTCTGTAAATAGACTCTCCCTCTGTTCTTCTCATGCTTCCTGTAAAGACTTGTTGTCTTACCCTTTGCCTCTACTGTTGTCCTTTGTCTGTCTCTGCCTCTACTACCTCCTTTGCCATCAATGACAATATTTCCAACAGTCTCCCCCTTTGGCATTGATGGCAATACACTTCCTCTGCTTGCCTGTTAGGACCCTTCCTTCTGTTGCTTGCTCTTCCTCCCCCTTTGACATCAATGGCAAGGGGTTGCTCAATTTTTTCAGTGTGCTTTGAACTCTTGCCCATGTTGTACTGATCTTGAGGACCTGTTTCATGCTTTCCTTGCTAGCTGATCTCCCCCTGGAATGATATTTTCATTTCTGTTCTCCCCCTGAAACTATTCTTTCTCTTCATATCAGAGAGTAGCATCTACAGATACTACCCCTAGTCTATCTCTCAAATATTCAAATGGTTCTCTAGCAAGAGGTTGGTCAATATATCTGTTGTATGTTCTTTTGTTGGTACATACTCCAACTTTACTACCTTCTGAGCCACTTGTTCTCAGAGAAAATGATACTTGATTGGGATATGTTTAGTTTTTGAATGAAGCACGGGATTTTTTGATATGCTTATAGCACTTGTATTATCAAATTTGATTGAGATAGGTTCATCAATGCTTACCTTCATGTCTTGGAGGGTTTGCTTCATCCACATGAGTTGTGTACAACATGTTGCTGCTGCTATGTATTCTGCTTCTGCTGTAGATAGAGAAATAGATGTTTGTTGCCATGCCACCAGACTTTCTCCTAGATAGAATGCACCTCCACTTGTGCTTTCCCTGTCATCCACACAGCTGGCCCAATCTGCATCTATGTATGTTGTCAAATTGAAGCTTTTTCCTTTTGGATACCAAAGTCCATACTGTGTAGTTCCTTGTAGATATCTGAATATTCTTTTGACTACTAGAAGGTGATTTTGTTTAGGTGCTGCTTGATATCTAGCCACAAGTCCTACTGCTAGCATGATGTCTGGTCTTGATGCTGTCAGGTACAGCTGACTTCCTATCATGGATCTGTAGAGTCTTTGATCTATATCAGCAGATCCATCATCAGCACACAGCTTGCATCCCGTGATCATGGGAGTTGACACAGGTTTGCAGTCTTCCATTTTGAACTTTTTCAACATTTCTTTTAAGTGTTTTTCTTGTGATATGAGTGTACCTGTGTTCTTTTGTTGAATTTGAATTCCTAAATAGAAATTGAGCTCTCCAATCATAGACATCTCAAATTTTGATTTCATCTCCTTAGCAAACCCTTTTGCTAGCTCATCTCTGTTGCTTCCAAACATAATGTCATCAACATATACTACAACAATCAGGAGTTCATTTTCATGGGCTTTTATGTATAGATTGTTGTCTACTCCTCCTCTCTTAAAGCCTTGGTTTTGCAAGTATTTATCCAGCCTTGAGTACCAAGCACGAGGAGCTTGTTTTAGTCCATATAGAGCCTTCTTTAGTCTGCATACATAGTCTTCTTTGTTTGTTAATGAGAAGCCTTCTGGTTGTTCCATGTAGACTTCTTCTTCTAGATCTCCATTCAGAAATGCAGATTTCACATCCATTTGATATACCTTGAAGTCTTGGTAGCATGCAAAGGCCAAAAACATTCTGATAGCTTCCATTCTGGCTACAGGGGCAAATGTTTCCTCATAATCAAGTCCTTCGATTTGTGAATATCCTTTGCAAACAAGTCTTGCTTTATTCCTGATTACCTGTCCTTGCTCATTCAGTTTATTTTTGAATACCCATTTTGAGCCTATGACATTTTTCTCAGTGGGTCTAGGGACTAATTCCCAGGTATTGTTCTTCTCAATTTGGTCCAATTCTTCATTCATAACATTCACCCAATACTTGTCCTTGCTGGCTTCTTCAAACTTCTTTGGCTCTATTTGTGATAACATGGCTATGTATACCTCTTCTGTCTGTTCAGTTAGCTGCCTTCTTGTCTGGACCCCTGCTCTCTTGTCTCCAATGATCTGATCTTCTGGATGGTTCTTCTGAGTGTATCTTGAGGGGGCTTTCGATCTCAGTTCAACATCTTTTTTTGTCTTGCTTGTTTCATCATCATCTTGGTTTTCTTCTTCATTGTTGTCTGATGGACTGCTGCAGTCTGTACCTCTTGTATTGTTTCGAAGTTCTTCATCAAATCTCACGTCAATGCTTTCTACTATTTTTCGAAGAGTCTTGTTGTAGCACCTGTACCCTTTACTTTTGGATGCATATCCTAGAAATATCCCTTCATCTGCTCTTGCATCAAATTTCCCAAGATTTTCATCATTATTCTTTATGTAACACTTGCTTCCAAAGATTCTAAAGTGCTTGATTGAAGTTGGTTTACCATGCCATAGTTCATAGGGAGTCTTGTCATTGCTTGGCCTTAAATGGGCTTTGTTTAGAATATCCACGGTTGTGTGTACTGCTTCTGCCCAGAAGGTTTGAGGAATATTACTCTCTTGCATCATGGCTCTAGCTATTTGTTGTACGTACCTGTTTTGTCTCTCTGCTACTCCATTTTGCTAAGGTGTCCCTGCAATAGTAAATTATTGCTTTATCCCATGTTCATCGCATAGGTCTGCAAAGTCATAATCTGTGAATTCACCTCCTTTTTCTGATCTGATGCATTTTAGCTTGCATCCTGTCTGATTTTCTGCTAAAGCTTTGAATATTTTGAAACTTTCCAGAGCTTCCAATTTATTCTTGAGAAATGCAACCCATGTCATTCTCGAGAAATCATCTATTATCAGCATGAAGTAGGATTCTCCACTTGGTGTTTTAGTTCTTGCAGGTCCACACAGGTCCATGTGCACAAGCTGGAGTGGTCTTCTTGTTGATAACTCATCTTTGGCCTTAAAGGATGTGCGGGTCTGTTTGCCCAATTGACAAGATTTGCATATGGTATTAGAAGGCCTTTTTATTTCTGGCATGTCTCTGACAGCTTTCTTCTTGCTCAGTCTGATGATATGATCGAAGCTGAGATGTCCCAATCTCTTATGCCATAACCATGACTCCTCAAGTTTTGCTAAGATGGCATGCTTCATCTTCCTCTTTCACTATGTAAACATTACTCTCTGTTCGAACACCTTTGAGCAAAGTCTTACCTGTGGTGCTTGATCTGACTTCACAGTCTTGTGCTCTGAAAAGAACTTCACAGCGTTTATCACACATTTGACTGACACTCAGCAAATTTGCTTTCAGCCCATCTACAAATAGTACATCTTGGGCCTTACCTCTGCCATGATCTAAGTTGACTGAGCCCTTTCCCTTGATTTTTCCTGATTTATCATTACCAAAAGTAACATTACCAGTTTTCTTTTCGTCCAAAGTTATAAATTTGCTTCTGTCTCCAATCATATGTTTTGAGCAGCCACTGTCTAGATACCATTGGCTTTTCAGGTCTTGAGCAATTAGAGCCAGGTCACACTTATTCACCTTCTTTTTCCACTGGAAGCATTCTTTTGGTTGGTATCTTTTGTGAGATGATGAATCACATCCTCTCAGAGGACATTTGGAAGGCATATGTCCAATTTTATTGCATACACAGCATTTGATCATAATTTTTGCAGAATTGTGAGTATGAACAAAATTTCTTTGATTCATAAACCTCCTTGAGGTGTTGAACATCAATCTTTGTCCATATTTTCTACACTCAATGATTTTATGGCCAAATTCCTTATAATAAAAACAGTAACCATAGAAACTATTTGCATACCTGATGTAAGTTTGTCTTCTCCATTTGTTTGCTTGAGACAGTCTCTTCACTGTTTGCATCTTTTGCTGGTTTGAATTACTCCTCTTTGCATGACAATATGCAGCAATGTGTCCCAGCTTGTGGCAGACATAACAGGTGGCATTTTTCATAGGAGGGAAGAATTTCCCTTGATGGCTTCCAAATTTGACATACTCAGGGGTATACGAATCTTTTTCTGTTGTCTGAGTATTTCTTTCATTCTTTGTTATTAGAGGTTTCTTCTGGGTTCTGTCTCCCTCCTTACATGTTTCTTCCTTTGTAGGGATTATTTGAGCTACTTCGTCATCCTTCTTTGCTTTTACAAAAATAATCTCTCTGTCTTCCTTTTCTTTGCTTTTACTTGATTCTCCTTCATAGCCTATTCCAGTTTTTATCGTAGGAGATCTTTGAGCATCCAGAATTTCGTTCAACTTACCAGAGCTTGTTGTTTGAGAAGAATTTATAGCCACTTTTCTTTGAGCATTTTCTAATTTCTTCCTGAGACATACTACTTCTTCTTCCAACTTCTCTTGTTCCTAATTTTTCTCCTTGATTTGCTTAAGTAACATGTCTTCTATCTTCTTGGCTTCTTCAAGCTCTATCTTTAGCTGCATGAGGACTTCTGAATTCTGTTCTTCTCGTACATACTTGAGGAGAATGTCCTTTTGTTTTCTACACTTTAGTTTGAGTCTATCAATCTCCTCCAGGGCACTTCTTAGCTCCCCCTCGAGGTTGACTTCACCTTCTTCTTCTTCATCTTCTAGCAGGAGTCCTTCAAGTTCTTCTATGGCCATCAATAAAAATTCAGAGGTTCCCTCTTCACTTGAGGGTTCATCTGAGTCTTCAGATGTACTGCTGTCTTGTTGAGCATAGAAGGATTTTCTACTAAATTTCTTTCCTTTCTGCCAGTTCTTTGATGTATTTTTCCCTGATTCTTGAGCCTGATTCCTTACTTTCTTGTGAGGACACTTAGCAACATAGTGTCCGACTCTTCCACAGTTAAAGCATTTGAAAGGAAGTTTACCTTTATATTTACCTGAGCCTCTATCCAGTTTCTTGACAACTTTAGCCTCTTCTTCATCAAAGGAAGAACATGTATCTTCCTTTTCTTCTTTCTTCTTTTCTGTTTTAAAAGCTGCCTCCCTCGTACTTGGCTTCTTCTGTGGGAGTCTCATCTCATACGCTGTTAGATTTCCAAGTAACTGGTTCATAGTCAAGGTCTCCCAATCAGTTGTTTCTTCTATTGCAAACACCTTGGGATTAAACCTGGACGGAAGAGATCTTAGAATCTTTTGCACAATTATACTTTCTGGTATGGTTTCTCCAAGAGCTTTCATATTGTTAACAATCTCTGCAACTCTTAAGAAGAAGCTACCAACATCTTCATCATCATTCATTTTTAAATTTTCAAACTAGTTGGCAATCTTTACCTTTTTATTTCCTTCATGGGTATTCTCTAGAGTGTCCCACATATCTTTGGCAGTCTTACTGTGCATTATTTTGATAAATTCAGCCTCACAAAGTCCACTTAAGATTGCATTCATGGCCTTTGCATTTGCTACAAATTCTTGTTTAGCTTCTCTTTCTGGGTCAGTTGCCTTTGGGGCATATCCAAATTCTACAGCAGCCCATACCTCTATTCCTAGAAACATTATGTATGCTCTCATTCTGATTTTCCAGAAGGCATAATTAGCACCAGTGAAGAAAGGGGCTTTATTGGTTGAGCTTCCTTCTTGACTAGCCATCCTGGGGGCCTAGGATCTCCTTTCAGTGGTTAAACTGGTACAAAAGGAACCTGCTCTGATACCAATTGTTGAATTTTTACTTAAACTGAGAGGGGGGGGTGAATCAGTTTACCACATATATGAGTTTTTAAATTTTTCATCAACTTATTTACAGCTCGCTTTTATAACCAACCTTAGTATATGAACAGTCTTAATATGTTGCAGCAAGTATTAAATTAATGTGACATCAAACTTATTATGAGAGCAGCAAACATTAAGTAAAATTAGTAAATCAGCTCAGCACACAGGTAACACAGATAGAGACAGCAGATATAAGTGGAAACCCATAAAGGGAGAAAACCACATCTTATTATTGTTGTGATGCAAAGGCAAGCTCCAACTCCCTCTCACCACTGTTTTTCTGCAGGCACCAACCTACAGGAGGCTCCAACCTCAGTCAGCTACCACTGACAGCTATCAAGCTTCAACTTGATAGGGAAGCTCCAACTTCCACAATTTATCAAAAGAAATGTTTGTTGATTTACCTCAGATATCAGCTCTGTTCTGTAGCATCTCTTTCTGCTCCTCTCTTCCTTATCTTCTCTACCTCAATCTTCTGTACTCTACATCTCTATTCTTACTCTCTCTAACCTCTATATGCATATCAATTTGATATTATATATAGAGTTCATCACATGACTGTTTGTATTCCATAAGGAATTTGGAGTGAACAGCGATGACTCTTTGGCTTCTGCCTTCTCATTCCTTTATCCAACTCATTTAAAAAAATATAACGATGTGTACAAATTTCAATGTTACAGTGAGATTTTTCTTTTCCTTCGGATACTTGCCTTTGCATCACAAACAATATAAACCAATGAAAACATTTACATTTCCAGTTACAGTATATAAATCTTCACTCAGCCCTTGGCTTGCTGGTTTTGTCCTTTCTGTTGTTGTCATGCAACTGTCCTGCATACCTCTCTTTACTACAACTCTGGCACCTATGCATGTACACCTGTTTATTACAATTTAAATCCCTTCGCTGCATACCTCTTAAATTCTGCAGTCTCTGTTTACCTCTGTACATATTCTCCAAGCCCACTGTAGTTGTGTATCTGCTATATATATGCATGTTTTATAAGTTTAGCTCACCAATAAATCTCAAAGTCTCATGCATCAATTAATCATTCAAAAAGGGTCCACAATCTGTCTAATCTGGGCAATCTCTGTTCATTGTGGAGGTTCTACTTCTCGGCTTCAAACCTTTAATAACCTCTGTATAGGCGCTCATATGAAGATTCGTTAATATAAACTTTGACTTTGGTTAATAAAAAATCAAAATACTGTGCTCACTTCTTTAACATTAAAGCTTTTCAATCGCCGACGAATGCATAACGCATATGTATACCTCTCCTTTTTATTCCTTTAACCCGTGCACAGCAGTCATATACAGTGCATATGTTTAAGTTATATGGTTGGTGCCTTATTACTACATCCCCGCTCTATTAAATAATGTGTGAACTATAATAGTTCCAAAGCTTAAACATTTATTTTAATCCCCAGATAACCATATAACTCGTTACACATAAAAGTCTGGCCCACAAAATATATCAAAGCCTTTGAATCAATATCCGACATTTTATAATATCAATATCCATAATATAATATGGCCCCCACTCGAATGTTAAGAATCTTTATAACAGCCTTTGATTTTCGCTTTTACTAACATTTATAATTAAAATGAAAACTTTGTACCAAAACCCATTTTGTAACTTGTTAAACTCATCGTGTAATGAATATGGCGTAACCTCCAAGGTATGAACCCCGCCAACACTTCATATTACATTTATCATCAATGTATGGCATTACGTCATATATTACGGTTTTGATTTGAGCCACGGCTTATTAAAACTTCATATCATCGCGTCAGTTGTTATAACATTAATATACGCCTCGACTAAAGTTTAAACCTCAAACAATAACCTATGTAATTGCCTCAGGCCCACAGCTTAACATATATATGTGGTCGATCACAGCAGTTCATTTCCCATTCACATCCAACGGCGCATGTCTTATCGCGCTCCAACCCTCCAATCCTACGGTAATCGCACGATTAAACGATATGAAATTTAACTCTCAGAAGCCATGCGATGAACTGGGGCCCAACCTCTTAACGCACCCTTCTCATCTGACGGTGGGAGGCTTATTGCGCCATCCAGGATGATACGACGACCATAATCCAAATATCGCGTTCATTTCACCGTCGACAGATAACGTGCGATAGCCATGCAATGAGAGAGGTTTCTCCAACCCGTTTAAGACCACGTGTCAGCTCCTAGCATATATCGCGTTCGAATTGTAAATACAGCTTACCATACAAAAGCGATGCGATGAAAACCATCGGGTGTTCCAAACCCACTGTCACTGTTCACAGCTCTCATGGTTCCTCTTCTTTTCCCTCAGGGTTCCGTCGTGCTCTTTAACAACGTTTCATTTGTAGTCAAACCGCTCTGTCGCACAGTTCTAATGTTTCACTTCAGGACCATGCCATCGCTTCAGAATACTCGAACTGAGATTAACGTCCCTCCTTATCCACCGCGACACTTCTAACTCAAATCACATGGTCGATGGCATAACCTCGCATCTTCTAACGAGTGCAAAATCTCAGAACTCCATTATGGGGCTTCTTCCCGGCACCGTAGGTATTCTCTGCCCATTATGAAATTGGCCACACAGGCCAGATTCCCAATACCCAATCACAGTCTCCCCTTTGTCTACCAAAGGTGTGCAGTAACGCCATAACCTCCCATACATCAAAATTCAATTACACAGTTGGCTTCAGAGGTCCAGCCATTCCTCACATACACTATATATATTATATAAATCAATTCCTCAACGCAGGAATCCAGCCATCCATGAATAAATCAATGTACACATAAGACCAACAGGAATGCGCGCATAAGAATAAATAGGTTCTTCATATAAATGAAATTTCTTACAATCTTCTGGTCCTCGGCCAGATCTTCAAAGTTAATGGCCTTCTATTCTCCTAATTTCCCTCTCTGGCTTCCTAACACTATGCATCTCGGTGCAGGTCTCTATGCAGGTCATCGTCAAGGAATCAAGAAAAAACAAATCATTCGAGGCCTCCTCTGGTTCTGCCTCTTCTGCTTGACCATTTTATTTCAACAGTTGCCATCTATGTTGTCTCCTTTGCGTTCTCTGTAAATAGACTCTCCCTCTGTTCTTCTCATGCTCCCTGTAAAGACTTGTTGTCTTCCCCTTTGCCTCTACTGCTGTCCTTTGTCTGTCTCTGCCTCTGCTGCTTCCTTTGCCATCAATGACAATATTTCCAACATGGAATCCATATAACTTGTACTTCTGCCCTTCCCATTTAAATTTTATAAATTGCTTTTGAGGATTGTAGAGTAAGTGCCTAGGGTTTGTAGCCATTGGATACCTTGAACCGCATCCACTCCTCCTAATGGTACAGTGTAGAACGGAGATTCTAGATTATAGTCTTGACTCTGCAATTTGACTTTATGGCATTTCCCTACCTTTTCAATTTTCATACCATCAGCTACCATAACCTTCATGTTAGGCATGGAAAATGTGAAAATGTTGAGCGTTTTCGCAATAGTTGAGTCCAAAAAATTGTGGGTGCTACCAGTATCGATTAGAACCATTACATTGTTCTTCTTGATATGTCCTTTTAATTTTAATGTTTGGGGTTGTGATATACCTGTCATGGTCGATAATAACACTTGCGGAATACTCTCATCATCTGGTTCTGGAGAAAATTGTGGAGAATATTCAATTTCATCTATGTCTGATTCTTCATTGTCTGAATCATTAGTTGCTTCAAATGTATTCAGGTTCTTGGTTTCTTTCCCTTTAGCACATCTGTGTCTCGAGTCCCATTTTTCACCACAACGTTTGCACTTACCTTCTTTCATCCTTTGCATTTCCAAATTAGTTTTGTCTCCTTCACGAAGATGTGGTGGAACATATTTTGGATTATCCATGTTCGCAGCCTGGGGAAATCTTTGTCTCGAATATACTCTTTCAACATTTGGCAACTACATCTTTTCATGTTTCTTTTCAACAACCTTTGCTTTTTGTCTTGCTTCTTCTATTGAGGTAATGACATGAAGCTCAAGTTCTGCTTCTAGATGGGGTTTAAGTCACTTGATGTATGATCGAATGAGACGAGTTTTGTTGAAATTTGGTTACCGGAGGACAGGTGGTTCCCTAAGGCCTTGATCTTTGGCCTAGGGAAAAGTGTCCAAATGTATTTCACTTTTTCTCCTAAAGTGACTTTATAAGTTATAATGTCAAATCTAATTTAAAAGTGACTTTACAAGTTATAATGTCAAATCTAATTTAAAAGTAACTTTAAGTGATAAAGTAACTAAATCTAATTTTAAAGTGACTTTAATAAAGCCAATGTGAAATTAGAAAGTGAAAAGTGACTTTGGAAATAATTGACTAAGAGGGTCTTTATTAAAGTGGGGTGAATTAAAAAATAGAAAGTGAGATTTAAATGCACATTTAATTTCAACCCTAGATCTAAAGCTATCTCAGCCATTGAATTTAGGGATTCCCCAAAAGTCACTTAAGGTTAGGTTAAAGGAGGAAAAGAGTGAAAAGATCATTCAATCTTTCATGAGCAGATTGAGAGGAGAGGAAAGAGTAAAGGATATTTCTGAGCAGAGACGGAGGAGGAAGAACAGCACCTTGGCATGCATACCGAAGCAGCTAGATTTCAGCAAGTCCGTACAGCAAGCAGTAGCACGAGGTTCAAGTCAAGTGGCACGTATTTCGAGGAGGGAAAACAGCATTTAATGCAACACGCAAACCAAGGTCCATACAGCAGTTAAGGAGGCACAGAAACCAATGTTCGTATAGCAGTAAAATAGGTTTGGTTTCTGGAATCCGTACAGCAGTACTTCAGCACGCAAATCGAAGTTCGTACAGCAGTCGTACAACACATTTTTCAAGGCAGCAAGTGACAGTTTTCGAGGAGGCCGTACAGTTGTTCCGGCATTGTTTTCAATGTTGTTCGTATAGCATTTAATGTTGTACTTTCTGCTGTAAATTTTTGTTTGTGTTTGGCACAAAAATCGAGGCAGAGTTTGTGCATGATTTTCGAGATAAATAAAAATATTGGTTACTGGAATTTTCTGTGTTTTTCTATTTCTCTGTAAAAGCTATTTATCAGAAATAAAGGAGAGATTTCGAACTGGTTTTCCCCAAGAGTTGTAGGTGGTTTTTCCAGGGTCATATTGACCAAAAATCAGCGTGCCAAATTTCTGTGTGGTTGATTTATTTTCTGAGTTTTTATTTCTGCATTTTCAACACTGTGAAATTTCCAGAATTTGTGTTTTCAGAAAATATTTATTTTTCCAGCTTGTTGAATGTATGGTTATGGGAATGGGCATTTAACTTTATGGGAGAAATAAGGAGAAACTGAAAACCGGAGTGGGTTATTAAAATTCTACATGGTATCGGAGCTAGTTTGCTGAAAAGTGCAATTTGGGACAGCAAAGAGAAAATTTACAGCAAGCTAATTTTACACACAGAAAACAGAACCTTTACCACAGCAGTTTCATTTTCAGTTTGTTAGGACAGCAAGCATGTATTTGGGCTTGAGTGTGGAGGATAGGTTGGATGGGCATAGCAACTACATTATATGGAAGGAAAGTATGCAGAGCATCTTTGAGAAGGCAAAAGTCTGGGGTATCATGGTGAATACCCAACAACACCCTGTGAATATGCCTACTGATGTTGTTCAGTTGGAAGACTTTAACAAGAAGACTAACAAGGGTAAGAGACAATTTCTGGATGGTGTTAAAGACCATTGCATTCCTCATGTGAGAGGAAAGAGACTTGCTCATGAGGTGTTGACAGCCTTGACCAATCTCTATCAGAGTACCAATGAGAACAGAAAAATGGTCCTAAGGGAGAAGATGAAGGCCGTTAAGATGGAAAAGACTGATAGTGCTACTGCATACCTCACAAAGATCACTAATGTGAGAGATGAGTTGGAAACAGTTAGAGAGGTCATTCCACCCACTGTGTTGGTGCAGATTGCAGTGAATGGCCTTCCCAATTCATAGCTGAGCTTTTCTGATGGGATTGTTGCATGTGAGACCCTTCCCACTTGGGAGAGGTTGTGGGATTGCATATAGAATGAAATTAGAAAGAACCAACTTGGGGCAGCCAAACCAGTTGAGGAGGATGAGGATGTAGCACTTGTAGCAAGGGGCAAGAACGGCAAAGGAAAGAAGCAAGCTTCCACAAGTGGTGGTGGGGACAAAGGCAAAGGTAAAGGTAAGCAGTTGAACAAGGAGAAGGACTATTCCAAGGTGAAGTGTTGGAATTGTCAGAAGACGAGACACTATGCAGTTGTGTGTCCGGAGAAGAAGAAGGGAAAGAACAAGACCATGGCAGCATCAGCAGAGATAGAGGACTTTTCGGAGAGCTTTGACCGGGAGTTTGGGTTTATTGCTTGTGAGTCCACTAGTGCAGGATCACCTGCCACAGAGGGTGAGAGGGAGTGTGCATTTCCCTCCACTAGCAGAGCATCTTTAGGTATTTGGTATGTTGACAGTGGGGCTTCACGTCATATGACAGGAGTCCGTGAGTACTTCTCAGAGCTTTCAAAGAGTGGCACTGATATAGAGGTAGTCGATGTGGGGACATTGACATTTGATAGGGAACCCAAACCTACCTTGAAAGTGTCGGATGATTTATATGTGCCAGGGATGAGGAAGAACCTTATATCCGTCTTAGCATTGCAGGACAGAGGGTATGAGGTATTATTTAGGAGAGGACAGGTGCTTATATATCCCAGGGGCGCTCCAGCTGATTCAGCTAGAGTGATTGGAGTACGCCATGCAAAGGTGTACAAGTTTGTGTTCCAGCCCCTTTTGGCATTGAGCAGTAGTACTGGCATCAGAGCTAGCAGTTCAGAGATGTGTGAGATTTGGCAATGCAGGATGGGGCACATGTATCATGGAGCATTGAGGACATTGCGGGAGATCACTACAGGTGTGCCAAATTTCAATTTTGATCACCTAGATACATACAAAGGATGTGCGATGGGCAAGTTTGCCAAATCCCCTTTTCCCAGCAGTGACAGCAGATCGACTAGGATACTTGATTTGATTGATACAAATGTGAGGGGTCAGATGTCTCATATTTCCTTGAGTGGATATGAGTATTATGTTTTATACATTGATGATCACTCCAGGAGGACCTGGATTTATTTCTTGAAGACCAAGAGTGAGGTCTTCAAGCGATTTCAGGAGTTCAAAGCTCTTGTGGAGACTCAGACAGGTCGGAAGATCAAGTCCATCAGGTCGGACAATGGAGGGGAGTACACCCTTGGGGAGTTTGTTGATTATTGTGCGGAGGCAGGCATTAGGAGGGAGTTCACAGTTCCTTACAACCCACAGCAGAACGGGGTTGCGGAGAGAAAGAACAGATCCATCGTTGGGGCTGCCAAAGCCATGCTACATGATCAGGGGTTAACATTGTTTTTGTGGGCAGAGGCCTGCAACACTGTTGTGTATTTGCAGAACAGGAGTCTGCATCGTGCCTTGGGGCATGTGACTCCGAAGGAGGCTTTTTCTGGGAAGAAGCCTGATGTTGTTCATTTTCGTATCTTTGGGTGTATTGCATATTCCTACGTACCCAAGGAGAAGAGGACCAAGCTAGAGCCCACCGCAGAGAAGGGTATCTTTGTGGGCTACAGTGAGACCTCGAAAGCCTTTCAGATTTATATTCCTGCACAGAGGAGAATTGCTGTCATGCGGGATGTGATATTCGAGGAGGACAAGGCTTTCAAGAGGTCACGAGAGTTAAGAGTATCTGGATCAGCGAGACCCTTAGGAGCAGTTGAGTCAGGCACAGGGATCCAGTGGGCAGGAATTAGGGGGTACATCGATTACGGTGTCAGGTCCACAGTGAGCAGTGGCTCACAGAGTCAGAGGGGTGGTGCTTTGGGCAACATGCAGAGCAATCCGCGGAGTTGTTCACTAGGTAGTCCACTGATGGACAGTTCACACGGTACTTCAGCAATCTATAGGTTCAGGTTTAGGCAGAAGGACAGCAGACAGACAATCAGGAGTTCAGGCTCCTAATGAGGATGAGGAGTTTCATTCTCCGGTGGGAGAAGTGTGCTTAGGGAAGAGGAAGCCCAAGTGGCTTCCGGATACCTTGAAAGAGGCCACATCTGTTGTTGGGCCGAAGAGACCAGCCAGAGAGAGAAGACCACCTGAGAGGTTTTGTAGCTATATGGCAATGGTTGCCAACATCGTTGACTTTGAGCCTTCTAGCTATGAGGAAGCAGCTAGCCAGTAGGTCTGGAGAGAGGCCATGCAGGAGGAGTATTCTTCTATCATGAAGAATGATGTTTGGGAGGTGGTGCCGAGGCCTGAGGGCAAATCCGTGGTTACTTCTAGATGGCTTTACAAGGTAAAGCATGTTGCAGATGGCAGCATTGAGAAATTCAAGGCAAGGTTTGTGGCTAGAGGGTTCTGCTAGGTAGAGGGAGTAGATTATGAGGAGACCTTCGCTCCCATGGCTTGATATACTTCCATTCGCTCCATTATATCGATAGCAGCAAAGATGGCTTGGAACATCCACCAGATGGATGTGAAGACCGCATTTCTCAATGGCTTCATACAGGGGGAGGTCTACATTGAGTAGCCACAGGGCTTTGAGGTGCATGGGAAGGAGTCCCATGTATGCAGACTAGAGAAGGCCCTTTATGGCCTGAAGCAAGCTCCTAGAGCTTGGTACACTATGATTGATACGTACTTGCAGGAGATGGTTTCACAAAGAGTGAAGTCGATCCGAACCTATACTTTATTGTGATAGGTGAGGAGCCTCTCATTCTGGTGTTGAATGTGGATGACTTGGTCATTACGAGTGCAGAGAGACTCATAGAGAGCTACAAGAGAGATCTTGCGTCAGAGTTCGAGATGAAGGGCATTCGCTTGATGCATTACTTTCTGGGTTTGGAGGTGTGGCAGAAGGAGGGGCATTTCTTCATGGGACAGGGGAAGTATATTGTGGACATCCTTAGCAAATTCCACATGGAGGATTGTAGACCCATGTCGACACCTATGATCACCAACTGGAAGAAGCTTCACGCTTCAGATTCCGAGTTGGTGGATCCCACATTGTATAGACAGCTGATTGGTTCCTCGATGTATTTGGTCAACACTAGACCAAATATATGTTTTGCAGTCAACACGATGAGCCAGTTCATGTGTGAGCCCAAGAGGGTGCACTGGGTTGCTGCAAAACACATTTTGCGGTACTTGCAGGGGATAGTGGAGTATGGTTTGGATTATAGTCAGGGAGATGGAGTGAGATTGGCAGGTTACACTGATTTTGATTGGGCAGGTTGTGCTTCTGATAGGAAGAGCACTTGAAGGTGTTGTTTTGGGTTGGGTTCCGTAGTGGTGTCGTGGTTCAGCCGAAAGCAGCAATCAGTAGCATTGAGTTCAGCGGAAGCAGAGTACATGGCAACCAGTCTAGCTAGTTGTGAGGCCATATGGCTTCGCAAGATGTTGTTTGGCTTATTTGGCAGCCGTTGAGACCTTCAGTGATTTACTGTGATAATCAGAGTGGCATTAAACTCACAGAGAATCTAGTATTTCATGACAGGTCAAAGCATATCGGGATCAAATATCATTTCATCAGAGACTATGTTCAGAAGGGAGTTGTGAAGCTTGAGTATATTCCCACTGATGATCAGGTTGCAGATATATTCACCAAAGCCTTACCACGAGGCAAGCATGTCTACTTCAGAGACAAGATGGTTGTGGTGAGGAACACCTTCCTCAGTAAGAGGGAGTGTTGAAATTTGGTTACCAAAGGACAGGTGGTTCCCTAAGGCTTTGATCTTTGGCCTAGGGAAAAGTGTCCAAATGTATTTCACTTTTTCTCCTAAAGTGACTTTATAAATTATAAATTCAAATCTAATTTAAAAGTGACTTTAAGTTATAAAGTTACTAAGTCTAATTTTAAAGTGACTTTAATAAAGTCAATGTGAAATTAGAAAGTGAAAAGTGACCTTGGAAATAAAGGACTAAGAGGGTCTTTATTAAAGTGGGGTGAATTAAAAAATAGAAAGTGAGATTTAAATGCAGATTTAATCTCAGCCCTAGATCTAAAGCTATCTGAGCCATTGGATTTAGGGATTCCCCAAAAGTCACTTAGGGATAGGTTAAAGGAGGAAAAGAGGGAAAAGATCATTTAGTCTTTCATGAGCAGATTGAGAGAAGGAGAAGAAGAGACCAAAGGATATCTCTAAGCAGAGAAGGAGGAAGAACAGCTCCTTGGCACACATACCGAGGCATCTAGATTTCATCAAATCCGTACAGCAAGCAGCAACACGAAGTTCAAGGCAAGTGGCACGAATTTCGAGGGAAAACAACATTTAATGCATTACACAAACCAAGGTCCGTACAGCAGTTAAGGAGGCACGGAAACCAAGGTCCGTACAGCAGCAAAGTAGGTATGTTTTCTGGAATCCATACAACAATACTTCAGCACGCAAATCGAGGTCCGTACTGCATCTGTACAACATGTTTTTCGAGGCAGCAAGTGATAGTTCTTGAGGAGACCATACAACTGTTTTGGCACTGTTTTAGGTGTTGTCCGTACAGCATTTAATGATGTACTTTCTGTTATAAATTTTTGTTTGTGTTTGGCACCAAAATCGAGGCGGAGTTGTGCATGGTTTTCGAGATAAGTAAAAACACTGATTGCTGGAATTTTCTGTGTTTTTCTATTTCTCTATAAAAGCTATTTATCAGAAATAAAGGAGAGGTTTCGAACTGGTTTTCCCCAAGAGTTGCAGGGGGTTTTTCCAGGGTCATATTGACCAAAAATCAGTGTGTCAAATTTCTGTGTGGCTGATTTATTTTTTGAGCTTTTATTTCTGCATTTTCAGCACTGTGAAATTTCCAGAATTTGTGTTTTCAGAAAATATTTATTTTTCCAGCTTGTTGAATGTATGGTTATGGGAATGAGCATTTAACTTTATGGGAGAAATAAGGAGAAACTGAAAACCGGAGTGGGTTATTAAAATTTCTACAAGTTTCAGATATTCCAAGTACTCGTGTGGCAAAAGTTTCCCATTCCCGAGTGTATTCGTCCATGTCGCCCTTTTGTTGCAATATGGTGAGTGTTGAGAAGAACTCTTCCTCCTTGAAACCTTGGAAACTCTTAAAGAATGCATTTTTGAATTTCTTCCAAATAATGGCAAGTGTCGTCTTCTTCCCCCACATATACTAGTTATATGCTTCGCCTTCCATTTGCATGGATGCATGCCTGATATTTTCATCATCATTGTCAATACTGTAAATTTCGAAATATTCTTCTGCGTTATTGAACCATGCAAAGATGCATTTTTCGTTACCGTCAAATTTGGAGAGCTCAAGTTTTTCTGTTCGTTGATATGTAACTATCAGCGAAGCGAAGAAGGGCTATTGATTTGAGAGAGGCATATTTGTGTATAGATTCCAGTGCTGCCTACTTTAAAAATTTGTGTTGCTATTTTCTTGATTAGCCATGGAAGATGCCTTTGGAGATTCAGGGTTTGGATGTGAGTATGATGCATTTGATGTATCTACAGAGTTTGGATGCTGAGTAGCTTCATTACTTCGGAACATTTGATCGGGTGTAACCTTCAACTTGTCACAAATACAGGTCAACAATACCATTGCTTGACTGTGATTTTGATCCACCTTACTTGAAAGGACTGCCTAATCCTTTTTAAATTCGTTCTAGTCCTGCTCGAACTGACTCTCTATTCTCTTTGTTGTATCCTGGAGTGCCTCGATTTGTTTGCCCTGTCGAGTCACCTTAGTCTCAAGGTCTAACAATCTTTTATTGAAATCGGCCATCAACATTGATGAAAACATCGAGCGGGTCTGAGGTGGAGTATACTTATCCACCTTAACTTGACTCTATTTTTTTTAATTAATTATTATTATATTTTATAATTGTTTCTTTTAATTATTATTATTATTATTTTAAACAATTAAACTAAATTTATTAATTTAATTATATAATGAATATATATATATATAGTATTATTTAACTATATACTATATAGTTATATAATACTAGTTCAATTGGATAATCCTTATGTTCGAACTGATGGAATGAAAGGATGTACGGGCTGAACCTGTTGAATACTCCCCGAAGACCGCCGCCAAGTTGACTAGCAGCAAACAGTGAGGTGGAGCATTGGTTGTCGGCGTGGACGCGGGTGGGCAAACAGCGTGGGTGGGCAGGCAGTGAGTGACACAGCGGGGGTTTAGACGAAGACAGAATGAAGGGCAGTGAATCGATCAACAAGAGTGGTAAAACTACGAGATGTACCACTACCGACTGAGGACAAACTGCTCTGATACCAAATGGAGTAGAAAACTCAGCATTAAACAGAAATGATATATATATATATATATATATATATATAAGGGCAGTGAATCGATCAACAAGAGTGGTAAAACTACGAGTTGTACCACTACCGACTGAGGACAAACTGCTCTGATACCAAATGGAGTAGAAAACTCAGCATTAAACAGAAATGATATATATATATATATATAATGAATTGGATGATCCATATAATTGTGGGAGGCCCCTGACTTAAATACTACCTCGAGTGCATCTTGGTGAATGGGCATGATCTTTCATCATGCCCTTTGCCTAATTTGACTAATAATTAGATAATTAATTAATTTTTACATAACAATAACAATTTAGGATTAGTGTCTTTTAATGTGTTGTTTTTTATAATATTTCCTCCTTTTTACTTATACTTTGATAATTAATATATAATTAATTATAATTATAATTATGATTTAAATAAATCTCACATTTAATTTCCTTTGACCTTTGACCAATGTGAAGGTTATCATATGGTCACCTTCTGGCGTCTTACCCAAACGTGAATATCTCTCAAACCAGGAGGCCTCTCGACATACCACTGGAAACATCCTGATGAGGAGAATCCAATTACGCGGATCTCCAAGCCAAACTCAACGATTTGTCACTTCAAAACCCCCCGACAAATTCAGGGTATGTCCTCAGTCTAGGGAACCCAAACCCTAGGACTAGGGTTTTCAACCATCCAACAGTGGAGCTTCCAACTTGATGTAATCCAGACAATTATAAGAAGCATTCATTATCAATTTGACATCAATGATTGGTGTTTTAGTCAAAGTCAAACCTAGTCAAACTTCAAGGGTTGACATCAATGACAACACCACCCAACACCATTTGATGAGGTACTTAGTTATTGCTTGATTTCTCAACTACTTTGTCCTTGTTTCAACATTGTTTCTAGTTTTTGTATTATTTTTCCTTTTATTAATATCTGGCAGCAAAGTCTGGACTGGGATATTATCATTGATTACCTTCTTTAAGCAGGAAACATGGAAGACTAGATGTACACGTGAATATGGGGGTAGCTCCAATTTGTAGGTCATACCTCTAATCCTATGCAACACCTTATAGGGGTCCATAATACCTCGGAGCTAATTTTTATAAACATTTGTTTATAATAATGTAGTCTCACAAATACCCAATCCCAACTTCACATTCCCTTTCACTGAAATGTTGATATTCTTGTTGTTTCATCGTATTTTGTGCCATAACCAAGTTGTCCTTCAATAGTTTGAGAACCTCTTGTTGGTGTTGGATGTGGTCCTCTATTGCTTGAGCCTTTATAGTCCCTTTCAAGGGTGATGTGATGGATGGAGGGTGATATCCATAAAGTGCCATAAATGGTGACATTTTTTATGAAGTATGGAGGGATGTGTTGTACCACCATTCTACCAAGGACAACCATTTGACCCAATTTGTTTGTTTATCATATGCAAAGCAACGTAGATATCCTTCTAAACATTTATTCACAATCTCAATCTATCCATCAAATTGAGGATGGTAAGATGAGTTGTGAACCAATTAAGTACCCAAACGAAGAAAATAATTAAGTCGAAAAATTTCCAGTGGAAAATAGATCTTTGTCACTTACAATAATCTTTGGTATTCCATGTAACTTTTGGATTGTTTCCATGAATGCTTTTGCCATAGCACTTGCTTTAAAAGGATGAGAAAGAAAGCAAAATTGGGCATTATTTCTCATTCGATCCACCACTACCATAATGACACTCTTTCCTTCATATTTGGTTAAACTTGTAATAAAATCCATTGAAACTTCTTCCTAACTCTCGCTTCATATGGTTAATCATTGAAGGAGCCCTGGGGTCTTGACAAGCTCTCCTTTATTTTGTTGCATACCACACATTTCACCACAAAATTTTACACATTTGCTTTAAGACCTTCCCAAAAAAAATATTTCTTGATCCTATTGTATGCCTTCAATAACCCTGAATGTTCTGCTATCAGAGAAGTGTAAAATTCCAAATTTGCAGTAATATCCTGTCAATCCTCATAATCCTTTGAGTTTCTTCAAGGTATTTGGGATTGGCCATTCTCCCATAGCTTCTATTTTGTTAGGACCCACTTTGACACCATCATGTGATACAATATGACCCAAATATTCCACTTCTTGAACCCCAAAGGCACACTTGGAAGGCTTTACATATAGTCGTTGCTCTTCCAATAGTGTCAAGACCCCCCTATCAACATGTTCTACATGCTCTTCCCAAGATTTCTTGTAAATTAGTATGTCATCAAAACAAGCACAAATTTTCGAATGAATGGTTTGAAAATAGAATTCATCAATCTTTGAAATGTTGAAGGTGCATTTGTAAGTCCAAATGGCATAACCAAAAACTCATAATGACCTTCATGTGTTCTAAAGGTTGTTTTGGGAATGTCTTCTTTCCTCATTCTGATTTGACGATATCTGGAACCAAGATCCAACTTAGTAAAAAAAATTGTTCCATGCAATTCATCTAACAACTTATCAATGACAAGAATAAGAAACTTATTTTTGATTGTTATTTGTTGAGTTGATTGTAGTTTGGATACATACGTCATGAACCATCCTTTTTTGTAACCATCAACATTGGTGAAGAGAAAGCACTCTAGCTAGGTTGAATGATGCTTGCCTCTGACATTTCTTGAACCATACGCTCAATATCACTCTTTTGTGCATGTGGATAATTATAAGGCCTAATGTTCGGTGGTACACTTCCAAGTTGCAAATGAATCGCATGTTCATGATCTCAGACAAGTGGAGGACCCTTGCATTTCTCCAAATACCTTAGCATATGATTGTTAACAATTTTTTGAATATCCACTAGAGGAGAGGATATAGATGTTTGAACGTCTAATGAACACAATTGTGCAACTACAACTTGGTGTCCCTTTCATAGCAATTTTGTCATGCTATTACAGCTTATCACTTCATTGGGTTTCCCTTGGATACCTCTAAGCTCAATTTCCTTCCCTTCTAAGAAAATATTATGAAGAAATCTTGGAAATTAAGGGTCATTTTTCAGAATGATTGTAACCATTGGACCCCTAAGTGACTAACCATTTGCATTGCAATCATGGGACTAACCAATAAATACTCCCCCATATTCAGCTTAACCTTACTGCACTTCTGTGTACTACCTTAATCGATTAATACAGTGACCCCTTGCCTTCTGATATATCCTTCTATCTTAAGGGTTTGTGGAGTAATGACAAGAGATTGTTGGACTAGTTTCTTTTAACTCTACATCTTGCGAAGTTTCCACTCCTTGATCTTCTTCATCGTCACAGTGTACGTGGAATAATTTCTTCTCGGTGCATTTGTCTTTTACTATACTTGCTATAACAATTGAAACATAGTCCCTTTACTCTTCTTTCATCCATTTGTTGAGGAGTAGACCATGTCGGTTTAGGAAAGGAAGCATGATTTCTCTATAGTTATTAGTGACCAATTTTCTAGTGGCCATATTTTTACTTTCAAATTTCCTTGCCAAACTGAAAGCATGCTCTATAGATTTAGGTTCAAAGAGACACGCCTCATGTTGGATGTTTTCCTTTAAAGTAATGTAATATTCCAAGTAGAAATAAACAGCAATATAAAGCACATAAACAAAGACAAACAGCAACTAGAGAGATATCACATGAACAATAACAAATATGGAGAACGCTAAGCCATTTTATTAATATTGAAAGATAGAAATGAGTACAAAAGTGATCAGAATGATGGCACCTTGGCTTGCACTAGGCAAGCGTAGAAATACTGTCAGATTGTGACCCGGAATGGCTGCTAACTCAAGACTGCGTAATCTCCAGTGCTGCTGGTGTTGCTGCTGCTACTGTTGGAATGAAAAGCTGATCTGGGGTTGTTCCCCTCCTTGGAAAATTACAAAACTCTGGAAATAGCCTCTCCACATAAAACCCAGAAAAGCCCAGAGAGCTTTCTAAAAATCAATGACCCTCGAAAATACCTCCCTTGAGGCACTACGCTATCCCCAAAGGAGAAACGCTACCCTTGAGTGCTCTGATGCAAATGATGGCCTCCAACTCTGTGAAAATGCTAGAATATGGAAGGGTTGATCCCTCTCCAACTCCTCCGAGCAAAATCCCGTGATAAACCCTCAATCCGGAACTCCCTCTATCCAAGACTGCATCCTCCCTCTCACTGACTGCGCTGTCTCTTCCAAAGAATGCTCCCAACTGTGGATGTTGCTATCCTCTCCGACAAAACAAGGTGGAACTCCTCACCTGAGCAAGCACTCGAAGTCTCCCGGGGCTGAGGTCGGGATCTCCGAACGGAGACCCCTGATGTACTGAACAGTACGTACAGACTTTGCTAAACAGCAAGCGTGTTCAATGTCAAAAGACAAATCTCAAAGATGCATAATCAGAATGAACGAGAATGAGTAGACCCTCCCTCCTTTTATGCTTGGTGAGCCTTTCCCTCACCTAGGCCCCACCAATTTTTGCACTGTCCCCTTGAGCCACGCTGTCCATCTCTCTCTGCGCTGGCTTGGCCCCATGCTCTCTACGCTGCCCCTTTTCCCACGCTGCCACTTGACCACTAGGCCCCACTTTAACAAATAGACATGTATCTTAAGTGACTTTAGGAAATACTTTTTATCCTAAGTGTGAGCTAAGTGTCCTCTTCACCCACTTTATTTATAATTTAACTTTATCAAGGAAAAAGAGTCAAAATTAATATTTCCAATTAGCTATTGTTAATTGGGAATATTACAGTCCTCCCCGACAAAACGTTGCTTGTCCTCAAGCAACTGTAATGATGGATGCT
This sequence comes from Pinus albicaulis, assembly GCA_034641835.2. NCBI lineage: Eukaryota > Viridiplantae > Streptophyta > Pinopsida > Pinales > Pinaceae > Pinus > Pinus albicaulis. The sequence goes on along the minus strand of CM076571.1, from coordinate 80,433,830 downwards.
GCAGAATCTTCTCACTCTCCCAGGTGGCATCCTCATCCAGTAAATTCCTCCATCTCACTAGGTACTCTCTGACTGTCCTGCTTCGTAGCTACCTCATCAATAATGGCCTCCGGTTGTAGCACCAAGTGTCCCTCATCATTTGTGGGCGGGAGCTCCTCTGTTCCAGTCACCTGTTGTCCCAGTGCCTTCTTCAGGCATGACACGTGAAAAACATTATGAATCTTGCTACCAATGGGCAGCTCCAACTCATATGCAACCTCTACAACTCTGCGTGTCACCTTGTATGGTCCGTAGAAGCGAGGCTTGAGCTTTTCAGCCCCCTTCTGCTTTAGCATGGACTGCCGATATGGCTACAAGCGTAGGTAGACCAGATCCCCTACCTCGAACCGCCTCTCAACACGTCCCCTGTCGGCGTACAGCTTCTGTTGATTCTGCACTGTAACCATGTTATCCTTGAGAGCTCGGAGTATATCCTGACTCTCTTGGATCCACTCCTTGGCTCTAGGAGCCTTGCCAGCACCAAACATCATGTCAACAAAAGATAAAGCATGATATCCATATAATACATAAAATGGAGACATACTGATGGACATACGATGAGTGTTGTTGTAGCAGTACTCCCCAAAGTGCAACCATCTCAACCATGCCTTCTGCTGCCCGCTGACATAGTTACGCAAGTAGCCCTCTAGCCACTTGTTCACTATCTCTATCTGTCCATCCGTTTGGGGTGGTAACTAGTACTTGGTGTCAACTCAGTGCCCACCAAATGGAAAAGCTCCTACCAAAACCCGCCCATGAAGTGGTTGTCCCTATCACTAACAATGGTCTTTGGGAGACCATGCAATCTGAAAACGTCCCTGAAGAACAACTCTGCTACCTGTGCTACAGTGTAATGTGGCGATATAGCGAAAAAATGAACATATTTAGTCAATCGACCAACGACTACAAATATGCAATCCTTGCCCTGCACAGTGGGCAACCCTGTAATGAAGTCCATCGAAATACTCTCCCATTTCCCCTTAGGTATGGGAAGAAACTGCAATAACCCTGTCGGATGGCTCATTTCCCCCTTGTTACGCTGGCAAACTTCGCACTCCCTGACATGTTGGAGCACGTCCTCCTTGAGGCCCTTCCAAGAGAACCTCTCCCTGATGGCCCTATAGGTTTTGGTAAACCCCTGGCGGCCTGATAATGGTGAATCATGCGAGGCATGCAATATCTTCTTCTTGAGTTGGGAGCCCTTAGTCAAGAAGATCCTGTCCCTCTAATAGATCACCTCGTCCATCACTCTATACCTGTCATCTATCACCTGCCCATCCAAAATCTCACCGACAAAACAGTCCTTGGAGTACTCTACCAACAGTTGAGCCCTCCAGTCTATGTCCAAACTCATCAAGGACAACGCTACCGCTCTGTGTGAAAGTGCATCTGCCACAACATTGTTCTTCCCCTTGACATACTCAATGTCAAAGTCATAAGCCTGGATCTTGCTGACCCACTTCTGCTACCTCTCCTACAATTGTTTCTACTCTTGAAAGAATCGGAGGCTACTGTGATCCGTCCTCACCCTGAATCTATTCCCTACCAAGTACTGTCGAAACTTGGCCAATGCATGCATGATGGCCAATATCTCCTTGTCGTATATAGCATACAAGCTCTCATGTGGGAATAGCTTCCGGCTCTTGAAAGCTATCGGGTGGCCTCCCTGCATCAAAACTGTGCCAATCCCCTCCCCTGATGCATCACACTCCAAGACAAAGGGCTGTGTAAAAAATGGCAATGCTAACACCGAACAGCTGCTCATCACCTTCTTGAGCCTGTCAAAAGCCCTTTGTGTTGTATCCATCCAACTGAATGCCCCCTTCTTGGTGAGGTCTATAAGGGATGCAGCAAGTTGGGAAAATCCCTTGATGAACTTCCGGTAGTAGGTGCAGATCCCCACAAATCCCCGAAGTTCCGTCACATTCTTCGGCTCCGACCAATCCCTGATGGCCCTGGTCTTCTCCTCGTGGACCTTCACTCCGTCCACCCCGATGATGTGCCCCAAGTAGAGCATCTCGGTCAACCCAAACTCGCATTTGGAGAGCTTAGCATAAAACTCATGCTCTTCCAAAATGCGCAATACAACCTCTTTATGTTGGAGGTGCTCCTCCCATGTCCTATTGTAGATCAAAATGTCGTCAAGAAACACTAACACACACTTCCTCAAGTGACTGCGGAAGATGTGATTCATGCATGACTGAAAAGTGGCTGAGGCATTGGTTAGCCCAAAGGGCATCACCAAAAACTCAAAATGGCCGTAATGACACCGGAAAGCGGCCTTGGGAATTTCTTGCTCCCTCACGTGAATCTGATGGTACCCGGATCTCAAATCAATCTTTGAGAAGAACTTGGCCCCTCTCAGCTCATCCATCAACTCGTCAATCCATGGGATGGGGTACCGGTTCTTCATGGTCTTCTTGTCCAGGGCCCTGTAATCAATGCACATCCTCAACGTGTCGTCCTTCTTCTTCACCATCACCACTGAAGAAGCAAAGGGGCTGGTGCTAGGACGGATGTGTCCAAGAGCTAAGAGCTCATGGATAGGCCTCTTAATCTCATCCCGATAGGCTTTGGGGTGCCTATAGGGTGTAGTGATGACAGCCTGGATACCCTGCTCCAGCTCAATAGTGTGCTCAAACCCCTGATCTGGTGGTTGTCCTGGTGGTATCTCCCCAAATACCGGAGCATACCTGTCGAGAATGGACTGTACATCTGGGTGTACAGCCTGCCCTGTAGATCTTGCCTCCGACACACGCAACTCCATTGCCCACTCTATGTCCCCCTTCTGGAAATCTGCCTCCATCGGTGTGCTGAAACTGTCTGTGGTGGGTAGGTGTGCATCCCCCGAATCTTCTCATACCTCCCAATCTTCTTATCCGTCCACTCCATCTCCAAGGTCTCCCAGTCAATGGTGACCTTTCCCAGCGTGATCAGCCACTGTACCCCCAATATCACATTGGTGTCTGGAATGTCCACCATGAAGAAATGATCTGTCAGGGTGTACGTCCCCATGGTCACTGCCAAGGCTGGCACATACCTAGCACACTGCATAGTCCGATCCCCTGGAACCAGTACCGAAAACCCATCAAAGGTCTCTGTCGGTATGCCCCTCCGCTCTACCAGCTGGGCATCAATGAAGTTATGGGTGGCCCCACTATCTACTAACACTGAGACACGCTGCCCCTGTACTGTGCCTCGGACACGCAGTGTCAAACACTTGGGAACTCCCCGCAAAGCTGCAAGGGCTCCCCCGGTGGGTGCAAAAGCTGCACCTCCCACTCCCGGCGGTGGAGGTGGCAGATGATCTCCTCTCTGTGTTGTACTGCTGCCTCCAGCCTCTATCTCCTCATACTCCTCTTCCCCGCTGCTATCAGAGAAGACCTCGATGTAGTGTTTCTTCCCTGTGGCACAACGGTGTCTTGGTGCCCATGGCTCCTGGCACGTGAAGCATAACCTCCTCCGCTTCAAATCTCTCCTGGTCTCATCCTCTCCAGGCCCTCTACCCTAGTTCCCCCTGGGAGGTGGAACCCTCTCGTCCTTTCCCTTCGGCTGGAATGTCGGTCTCTGGGGAAAAGGAACTCTAGTCCTGGGCTGTGCATCCTGCAAATTCCAAGTCCTCTCAACTGCATCATGGAGTGTCACTGGTCTCATCGATCTGACTAATCCCCGTAGAGGCTATGCCAATTCATCTATGAACATATAGATCATTCGGGTTGTGGATAAATCAGGTACCATCACAGAGAGTCTCAAAAACTCTGATATGTACGTGTCCGGCCTCTCGGTCTGCTTGAGCTTTGTTAGCTTAACAAAATGCTCCTCTGGATCCCTCCAATCAAAACGCTCTACCAACCTCCACGTAAACTCGGCATATGTTGTCACTCTAAAGTGCCCCAGCGTAACCATCCCGTGAAACCACCAATCCTGGGCATCGCCCTCTAGGTGCAGCGCTGCCACCTTGATGGCCTCTAGCTCGCCCATCTGATTAAGCTGGAAATATATATCCAACTTCTCCACCCAAGCTTTTGCCGAACGCTTGGACGATCCGTCAAATGTTGGTAGATGGAATCTGCCCACCGTGCGATGTAAGTCCCCGTCATGTGAATGCTTATTCCCCCTGTGATGGTTGCGGGGTCTGCTGTCCCACTTGAGCTGAACAAAATCATGGAAAGTGAGGGCATCTCTGAACTCCTGACCGTATCACTGGTACTCAGAAAAGTAATGTCCCATGTGTGTCGGTTCTTGCTCCTGTTATGCTTCTTCCCCAACCTCTGCAGCAAGAAATGTAGGCATCGTGGAATGGGGAGGTGTGTGTGATGCCATCTGTTGCGCTGTGAGGTGCTCCTGTAAATGATGAGATGTGCCTGAGCCCTCTCCAACATGGAAACCCCTTGGGTTCTCACGCTGTCTAAACTCTGTCGTGAACCTTTGCCCCATCTCTTCTATCCGCCTCGACAAATCCTGCACTGATTTGAGGAGTTCCCCGAACTCCTTCCCGACATCTCTTTCCTCCACCATTGGTTCCTCTTCCTCTGCATCCACCACTGGAACGCTGTCACCTTTCCCGAAAGTGAGCTCTAACCTCCGTTCTTGGTCTTTATACTTTCTTCCCCAGTAAGTGATGTATGGTTTTCCTGCTAGTGTCATAGACAATCTGCTCCATAAGCTAAGCCAAGTCTATGAGCTCTGATACCACTGTAATATTCCAAGTAGAAATAAACAGCAATATAAAGCACATAAACAAAGACAAACAGCGACTAGAGAGATATCACATGAACAATAACCTATACAGAGAATGTTGAGCCATTTTATTAATACTGAAAGATAGAAATGAGTACAAAGGTGATCAAAATGATGGCACCTTGGCTTGCACTAGGCAAGCATAGAAATACTCTCAGATTGTGACCCGGAATCGCTGCTAACTCAAGACTGCGTAATCTCCAGTGCTGCTGATGCTGTTGCTGCTACTGCTGGAAGGAAAAGCTAATCTGGGGTTGTTCCCCTCCTCGGAAAATTACGAAACTCTAGAAATAGCCTCCACACAAAACCCAGAAAAGCCCAGAGAGCTTTCTGAAAATCGCTGACCCTCAAAAATACCTCCCTTGAGGCACTACGCTATCCCCAAAGGAGAAACGCTGCCGCTAAGTGCTCTGATGCAAATGATGGCCTCCAACTCTGTGAAAATGCTAGAATATGGAAGGGTTGATCCCTCTCCAACTCCTCCGGGAAAAATCTCATGATAAACCCTCAATCCGGAACTCCCTCTATCCAAGATTGCGTCCTCCCTCTCACTAACTGCGTCGTCTCTTCCAAAGAATGCTCCCAATTGTGGATGTTGCTATCCTCTCCGGCAAAACAAGGTGGAACTCCTCACCCGAGTAAGCACTCGAAGTCTCCCGGGGCTGAGGTTGGGATCTCCGAACGGAGACACCCGATGTACTGAACAGTACATGCAGGGTTTGCTAAACAGCAAGCGTGCTCAATGTCAAAATACAAATCTCAAAGATGCATAATCAGTATGAATGAGAATGAGGAGACCCTCCCTCCTTTTATGCTTGGTGAGCCTTTCCCTCACCTAGGCCCCACCAAAGTCTGTGTTGTCCCCTTGAACCACGTTGTCCATCTCTCTCTGCGCTGGCTTGGCCCCATGCTATGTACGCTACCCCTTTTCCCACGCTGCCACTTGACCACTAAGCCCCACTTTGCCAAATAGACATGTCTCTTAAGTGACTTTAGGAAATACTTTTTATCCTAAGTGTGAGCTAAGTGTCCTCTTCACCCACTTTATTTATAATTTAACTTTATAAAGGCAAAATAGTCAAAATTAATATTTCCTATTAGCTATTGCTAATTGGGAATATTACAAGTAACCATAAATAAGACTAACAAGTTATCCTCTTAAATATTCTTTACTTTGTGACTCAATTTTTGGAATTGTTGAATGTGCTCTCTAACAAGACCTTTTTGTCGAAGATTTACCAATTGACTAAAGAATGTGTTGCTCTTAATACCCCCATAATGTGTTATCCATTCTTCTGTAAAAATGGACCAAGATATAACAGAATCATTTTTCTTTCACAAAGCCATTGATACCATACATGTTGGTCTTGTTCCAAAAACATGGATGCAATATTTACCTTTGGTAAGGATACACTTAGTGTATAGATCAAAGTATTGCTCCATCTAAAATATCCATGCTACAGGATCATTACCATCAAGTTTTCTCATATCAATCTTCGGAATGTAGTAGTTCCATGGTGTTGACTTGAAGCCCTGATGATGTGGATCTTGGATTGAAAATCCATGATTATGGTTCTACAATTCAAAGTTTGTGCTCTTCAATTGTGATAGCAAACTCTCAATATGACATTGATTCTCAACAACATGTTTCTCCTTATGTTCAAGATTTCTTTGGATCTCTGCATCCCTTTTAGAAAGCCTCTCGAAGAAAAGATTTTCCATGGAAATCGAGAATTTTTGTGATTCTTCATTATTTTCATTCTTCTTCTTTTCTGTTCCTTCCTTATTTTCATTCATCTTCTTTTCCATTTCTCTTTTAAGTTTTTCTTGAGAACTTGAGAATTCCACCTTTTTCAACATACTACCATCCATTTCATTAACTTTTTCCTCTAATTGAGATAACCTAAATTATAAGTCTTCACTTTCTTCATGAGTCAAGGATGGGCAATCAGTAGATTTAATTGGAGTAGCTTTCTTTGGAGGCATGTTGGAAAATAATAATAGCCCTCCTCTTTCTTACAATAAAAAAAAATAGAACCATCTAATGAACAATTAGGTCACTAATAAATTGTGTACCTTAATTTAGTGAATATCATAGAGGCTTTCTGGATTTGAAAATTCGCTCTGCAATACTCTAATATGTAGTTTCTACAGTTCCATAGGTGTGAATTGAATCTGATGTGCCAACTAAAAGTTATAGTAACTTTCCCAAATTTTGTTAATTTTTTTACCTCTTCCCATGAGCAAATTTGTATAGCGTGCCACGAGTCAAATTCTTGAAGTGTATTTCTAGAAATTGTACCTAAGGTAATTTTATGTCTCTTGAAATTCCTGAAGATTTCATAGTCTAAAAATTTCCAGACAAAAAGATATAGCAAAAATACCAAGATGGCCCGTTTAGAATTTACTTTATGACTCTTCACAAACCCCAACTTTCATAGGGTATAACTCCTTAAGTAAAGCGAACCAAATTCTAAAAATGGAACTAGCTATTCCCCAAGATTTCTCCTTAATATGTTCCAAATTTCACTTTATGAAGCCTTACAGACCAAATATTCAGCACAATTTGTAACTTGGACCGGATATTCAGCACCATTTCGCCTCAACATGGTACAAGTTTCACAGTATGAAGCCTCACAGAAAAAAATTATAGCAACAATGCCAAACTGACCTTTTTGAGACAGAATTTAGGATATTTCAAAAATCCTAAATTCCTTGGACCATATCTCCCAAAATATAGCGAATCAAGATCTGAAACTAGAATTGCTTGAGATATCTTCTAAATTTTCTCCAGGTTTCACCATCTAAAACCTCCCAGAAAAAGAGTTATAGTGAAAATGCCATGATGACCTATTTGAAGCAGAAAAACCCTAGGATCAAGAGTTTTAACTTTTGATACAAAATGTTATGATCATTATGCCTTAAAAATGATAAAAAACCAAGAATTACAGTCCACTTTGAAGGGGAAACCTATAAATACAATGAACAAGACAATATTTTATGATCTAAGACTTGGACTCTTTAGTATATATATGGGAGACAAAGGATACAATTATAATAATATGTGACCATGAGGGGTTATAGCCTACATAACGATATAACAATAGAAATGTAATCACTAAAAATCTAAGGCTTAATAAGGGGTTTATGCGTAACATGAGGCTTACATTAGGCTTAACATTATCTAATCCCTAAATACTATTGGGGAAGTCTCCTTTGTGGGGATAGTATCCAACCACAAAATAGTAGGGGAACAGTTGCTACGCTAACAGTGGTGGATGATCCTCTTAATCTAGAGTGTTTAGTGAGCTTTGCACCATGGCGCTATATTTTGAAATAACAGTCACAACTTCCTCAACAATGTTATCAAAATCAAACAAGTCAATCAAAAAATACATAAAATATTTACATTTTGAAAAAATATATATATTCATGTGCATATGTATCCAAACCATTATACACAATCAAATTAGCATAGAGTCCAATCGATCTCTGAACCAAAATACAACAACAAAGAGGCTATAAATGGCCTCTAGGGGGAATAGACCAGGAAAACCCCCTACTAGATATTATGGTTTGTGATATGGACTGTATCTAGAGACAAATATTATCTATAGATAAGGGAAGAAGAAAGGAGAAGGGGTTTTCATCAAAGAGAAAGTGTAAAAGTGCATATTTGGCATTGTATTTTGGATTGTGAAGAGCCTTGATACATCGCTCAGTTTCACTATGTCACCTATTAGTGTAAGGAACAGCCATTTAAAGTAATGCTTAATTTCAAATAAAGTAGATGTTGTGAATTAGGAAGGGAAGTGTTTAATTCAATTCTCTACTTTGATAATTACTTGTGAACTTACTCTTCTTACTCATGTCGTCTTTTCATTCATCAAGTCAATTATCAAAAACACAAGAGACACAAATTTAGGCTATTCAAGCCAGGGCCAAAACCTCTCCCTCTTGGAGAGGAAAACCCACAAGAAATTCTTCCTATAGACTTTCAGTTGACAAGTACCATGACCGTGACTCAGACCCTTGACCTATGTATACCTCCAAGACCTTGTCATTGCTTCTTCCTAGACTCCTTAGGTCGATCCTTCTTTTCTGCACCGTCTAGCGCTAGGACTAGAGAGCTCGTTCTCTAGTTGTCTTCTTCCTACTGTTCTGCACTTGTAACCTAGAGAAACTCGGTCTCTATTCAACAATCCTTAACACAGTAAACTTGGCCTCCAATAATCTCCTTTAAAGTGACTTCTCCCTTCGGCCACCTTCCAACACCTTGTTCCACTTAATCACAGCCTTGAGATCTGCACTATAATTGTAGACTAGTCTGAAAAACACAGAGATGTCTGAGCTCCTTTCTTTACTGATTTGTCTCCTTTCTTCGATCCAAACAGCAGCCCTAACCTTGCACTTTTATTGCAGACAAGTGATCTTAGACTTGTCCTTTTATTCGTACCTTTTAAAGTCCTAAAATTCCTGCAACTCAGTTTGAAAGTTTCAGACAAATCCGAATATGTGTCACTGTTTTTTTGTGCAGTCCCCAGGGGTATATATAGTTGATCCTGTCTGTAAATTAGTCAGCCTGTCATTTAGTTATGGAACCGACTTGATAGAGGGTATATAAGCCGACTTGTAGAGGATATTTTCCAGCGTATTGAAGGTTGTCTTGAAGAGTATATACATCATGTATTCCACCATTATTGAGCCATGTTGTTGAGAAAATTTGACAAGGTCTTTGAGGCATACTTCATTGACTTGACTCTTCATATACATGACTTTAATTAATACATTTATGACAAGATGACAAATCCTTAAAAGACATCAAGAAGAATTCTTTTGACCTATAATAACAACCTTGCTCATGAAACCCATGAAGCAAGCATAACAAAAATACATTTTATTATCTTTGTCTCCTTCATTACATAATTACATATTCAATATGAAGACCGAACCTAGTTATGCTTTCCAACACTCCCTCTTAACTAGGGAGGTATTCATAATGGTACATGGTTACTTTCAATCTGAAGAATATCATAAGAAGAATCGGATTGGTAATCGCATCTGTATAGCATCATATCAACCAACATTGTCCTAGAGCAAGGCCCTGACTAACAGCCCCATCTCTCAATGAGACAATGGGCTACAATTCTGGCGAGACACATGACTTATAGACACCATAGTCATTATCTCTCCAAGGTACATACTCCACCCGGGTGTTCCCAAAGTATGACCTTCTTGGACTATTCTTCTTTTGGGTAGCTAGCCCTCAAAGAATATCGGTCCCCGACTACTCTTATCTTGAATGCCCTATCTCATTCTCAAAGAGTATCGAATGCCAAATGATCACCCAATCTACCATTTTGTCTTCTGAGTTGAAGTCCAGAACGATTTGTCTATCTCTTCCTCTCAGCCAGGGAGGACCTATTCCACAAGGGAATGTACTCATTCCTATATAAGGAATGTACCTAAGCTCATTCTTAGGAATTACCAAGTTTCTTCCAAGCAAGAAACTTACCACCAAGCTCCCTCTTAACCAGGGACCTGCAGCAGCAATGGTGAGACACCCAGCTGCTCATGGAGAATTCCTCCCCTTAATGTCATGGATTTCGATATTGAGGAATCTTCAACTTTAACTTCATAGGGCACAGATCGTCCATCACTTTCATCCATGAGTCATGTCATCTACCAAAAAGTGATTCATCAGTCTTTCTCATCTGGTCCACCTTTATGCCATGTTGCTTTCCTTCACACCATTTCCCAAGGATCTTACATCCTTCCACATGGTTGGCAGCCCTGCATAAACTTATCCAAAAAAACATATACATAAGAAATTTTAAATCAAAAGTTACCTCAGTGATGATCTTTCACCATGACATCTTCCTGTAGGCGTCGACATCCTTTATTCAGATTGACACATCTCCTAAAGCTATGTATTGTCAAGGGTCTTCTTATTTACCAGACTTCTATCAAAGTCTACATATCTTCCTAGGAGATATCCTCGTCACATCTTCTTGGCTTCTGGATGATAACCACCTCTTGACATGGTTACACTTCATGATCTCTTCCTTTTTATCTCCACACAGTTTTACTTCATTCCCAAGAACTTCCAGTATTCAATTCCTTGTTTGTTAATAACAACCTCATATTCCATATGAGGACATATTATGTTGATTTCATTTGTTATTAGCAACCAGTGTATCTGAAGAGATTTTCCTTTCTTTGATCATACTTCTAAAGGTAGAAGTCCATCACCTGCAACCATATGACATGACTTCACAGCATCCAGTGTTAGCATATATGTACCTTATCTTATCAATTTGAGTCATCCTGCAACAAGTTCCTTACTTTATTCCCTTTACCTACTTCATCAATGTGTCATCATATCCTAATCCCAGAATTCTACAAGATAGAATTCTGAATGAAACCTTTTGCTTTCCTTTCTAACCAGTGAATCCAAGGGGGCCTCCATTAGAATGTGCCAACACCTGTTTCATAGATGACCCTTGATCCAGATGACTAACTTTCATCCATTTTGTTATTAGTGAGGAGCCACTTCTTCTAAGACAAGTGCTCCTTCCATGCTTCTATCATGATGCTAAATATACATTGCTTCTTATCATACTATTTTACAACCAACAGAAATCACTTAGAGAGGGAGATGATCTCAATCATAATAGAGATCTCTTTTCTTCTTTCTTAGATTTCTTTGCATCGGGTTCTCCCCTTTCAGCTGTGACATGGGCTTCTTCCTTTTTCCTCTTGTCCTTCCCAGATTTAGGACAATCCTTTTTATAATGCCCAAGTTCATTACATCCAAAGCATCGTACTTTTTCCATATTTTTAATTTTATTTCGAGGACCAAATTTACCGAATCTTCCTTTCTTCGTGGACATTGTTGCAAAGGCTTGATTTCCTTCACTTGATCTTGTATCAGCTTTGGCTTTCAATCTTGTTTCCTCTATTTTACATAGAGACCATAGATCCTGGAATGGTGTTGCTTCTTTCTTAACGTATAAGCTTGAAGTGAAGCTTCCCCATTCTTCCGGAAGCGCATTTGTTGAAATTTTGGGTGTTGGGGTAGCATCGAATGTGCTCTAGCTCCAAAACTTTGTGGATGGACTTGAGTACATGAGATCTCCAAGATCCAGAAAGCGATTTAAGAAATTTCATCCTATTTAAGAGATATTTAATTAATTAATCTTTTCAATGAAGGACCCTAAGTCACACGGATCAAGCATCTTCTAATCTTAGCCATCGATTCAAGATTCGATCACGGTCTTTGATGTCTCAACGAGAAAAGCATAAGAAGAGGGCTTCGGGTCAGTTGGAGAACACACACAGTGGCAGAGCACTGAGAGTAAGCTGGAATTCTAGAGAATGGTTTGCTAAGAATTTCAGAAGTGTTTCAGCTACAGCGAGGGGTAGTATTGGCGAAAGGGATGGTTTGATCCCAGACCAAGAGTGTTTAAGCCACAGCCTAGAAGAGGCAGTGCACAGTGTAGAAATTTCTTGTTTTCCCACCCCGGTTTTCAGTTTCACCTTATTACTCCAAAATAGTTAAATGCCCTTTCCCATATCCATACATTTAACAAGCTGGTAAATAAATTTTGCTGAAAACACAAATTCTGGAAAAAATTACAGAATGCTGAAAATACAGAAATAAAAATCAGCAGATACAAACAACCATTCAACACATGATAACACAGTGATTTTTGGTCAAGGTTACCCTGGAAAAACCCCCTCCAACTCTTGGGGAAAACCAGTTTGAAAGCTTCTCTTTATTTTTCTGAAAAATGCTTTTTACAGTGAGACAGAAATATACACAGCAAAAATTAAAGCAACCTCAAAAACTGTACCTATCTCGAAAACCGTGCCAAAACTCCACCTCGGTTTCCGTGCCCACAAAAAACAAAAATTACAGCAAACAGTCCAGCATTAAATGCTGTACGGACAGCATTGAAATCTGTGTTGTATGGCTATACGGCTGACTCGAAAAACGTGCTGTACGGCCTGTCAAAACTGTTGTACGGCTACCTCGAAAAACGTGCTGTACGACTGCCCTAAATCTGTTGTACGGCCTCGATTTCAGCGCTGATTTTTCTGTTGTACGGATTCAGAAAACAGCCCTCTCTCTCCTGCTGTACGGACCTAGATTTTTGTGCCTTCAAACTGTTGTATGGACCTCAAAAACGTGCAACATTAAATGCTGTCTTTCCTCCCTCGAAATTTGTGCCCTCTTGCCTCAAACTTCGTGCTCTGCTCTTGCTGTACGGATTTGTTGAATATCACTGCTGCTGCCCTCCTCCTTCTCACTGCTCAGAAAAATCTCCAGCTCTCTCCTTCTCCTTCTCTCAATCTGCTCATGAAAGAATGAATGACCTTTTCCTCCTTTTCCTCCTTTAACCTAACCCTAAGTGACTTTTGGGGAATCCCTAAATCCAATGGCTGAAATAGATTGAGATCTAAGGCTGAGATTAAATGCTCATTTAAATCTCACTTTCTATTTTTTAATTCACCCACTTTAATAAAGACCCACTTGGTCATTTATTTCCAAAGTCATTTTTCCTTTCTAATTTTACATTGACTTTATTAAAGTCACTTTAAAATTAGACTTTAGTAACTTTATCACTTAAAGTCACTTTTAAATTAGATTTGACTTTATAACTTTATAAAGTCACTTTAGGAGAAAAATTAAATTCTTTGGACACTTTTCCCTAGGCCAAAGATCAAAGCCTTAGGGAACCACCTGTCCTCCGGTAACCAAATTTCAACACTCCCTCTTACCGAGGAAGGTGTTCTTCACCACACCCATCTTGTCTCTGAAGTAGACATGCTTGCCCCGTGGTAAGGCTTTGGTAAGAATATCTGCAACCTGCTCATCAGTGGGAATATACTCAAGCTTCACAGCTCCTTTCTGAACATAGTCTCCGATGAAATGATATTTGATCCCGATATGCTTTGACCTGTCATGAAATACTGGATTCTCCGTGAGTTTAATGCAACTCTGATTATCACAGTAAATCACTGAAGGTCTCAACGGCTGACCAAATAAGCCAAACAACATCTTGCGAAGCCGGATGGCCTCACAACTAGCTAGACTGGCTGCCATATACTCTGCTTCCGCTGAACTCAATGCTACTGACTGCTGCTTTCGGCTGAACCATGACACCACTGCCGAACCCAACCCAAAACAACACCCTGAAGTGCTCTTCCTATCAGAAGCACAACCTGCCCAATCAGAATCAGTGTAACCTGTCAATCTCACTCCATCCCCCTGCCTGTAGTCCAGACCATAATCCACTGTCCCCTGCAAGTATCGCAAAATGTGTTTTGCAGCCACCCAGTGAACCTTCCTAGGCTCACACATAAACTGACTCATCGTGTTGACTGCAAAACAAATATCTGGTCTAGGGTTGACCAAATACATCAAGGAACCAATCAGCTGTCTGTACAATGTGGGATCCACCAACTCGGAATTCGAAGCATGAAGCTTCTTCCAGTTGGTGATCATCGGTGTCGACATGGGTCTACAATCCTCCATGTGGAATCTGCCAAGGATATCCACAATATACTTCCCCTGTCCCAGGAAGAAATGCCCCTCCTCCTGCCACACCTCCAAACCCAAAAAGTAATGCATCAAGCCGATGTCCTTCATCTCAAACTCTGTCGCAAGATCTCTCTTGCAGTGCTCTATGAGTCTCTCTGCACCTGTAATGACTAAGTCATCCACATACAGCACCAGAATGAGAGGCTCTTCACCTATCACAATATAGTAAAGGTTCGGATCTGCCTCACTCTTTGTGAAACCCATCTCCTGCAAGTATGTATTTATCCTGGAGTACCAAGCTCTGGGAGCTTGCTTCAGGCCATAAAGGACCTTCTTCAGTCTGCACACATGGGACTCCTTCCCATGCACCTCAAAGCCCTGTGGCTGCTCAATGTACACCTCCTCATGTATGAAGCCATTGAGAAATGTGGTCTTCACATCCATCTGGTGGATCTTCCAACCCATCTCTGCTGCTATCGATATAATGGAGCGGATCGAAGTATATCGAGCCACGGGAGCGAAGGTCTCCTCATAATCAACTCCCTCTACCTGGGAGAACCCTCTGGCCACAAACCTCGCTTTGAATTTCTCAATGCTGCCATCTGCAGCATGCTTTACCTTGTAAAGCCATCTGGAAGTAACCACGGATTTGCCCTCAGGCCTTGGCACCACCTCCCAAACATCATTCTTCATGATAGAAGAATACTCCTCCTGCATGGCCTCTCTCCAGACCTGCTGGCTAGCTGCCTCCTCATAGCTAGAAGGCTGAGAGTCAAGGATGCTGGTAGCCATTGCCATATAGCTACAAAACCTCTCAGGTGGTCTGCTCTCTCTGACCGGCCTCTTAGGCTCAGCAACAGATGTGGCATCTCTCGAGGTGTCCTGAAGCCACTTGGGCTTCCTCTTCCCTGAGTGCACTTCTCCCGCCGGAGAATAAAACTCCTCCTCCTCAACATCAGGAGCCTGAACTCCTGACTGTCTGTCTGCTGTCCTCCTGCCTGCACCTGAACCTGTAGATGCTGAGGTACCGTGTCAACTGTCCATCAGTGGACTCCCCAGTGAACTGCTCTGTGGACTGCTCTGCATGCTGCCCGTAGCACCACCTCTCTGACTCGGTGAGCCACTCCCCACTGACGGACCTGACATCGTCATAGATGTACCTCCGGATCCTCCTGATCCCTGCCCACTGGATCCCTGCGACTGACTCAACTGCTGCTGAGGGTCTGGCTGATCCAGATACTCTAACTCCCGTGACCTCCTAAAGGCCCTGTCCTCCTCGAACTTCACATCCCGCTTGACAACAACTTTCCTCTGCGCAGGAATGTAAATCCGAAAGGCCTTGGAGGTCTCACTGTAGCCCACAAAGATACCCTTCTCTGCGGTGGGCTCTAGTTTGGTCCTCTTCTCCTTGGGTATGTAGGAGTATGTCATGCACCCAAAGATACGAAGATGACCCATATCGGGCTTCTTCCCAGAAAAAGCCTCCTCCGGAGTCATGTGCCCCAAGGCACGATGCGGACTCCTGTTCTGCAAGTAAACAGCTGTGTTGCAGGCCTCTGCCCACAAAAACAATGGCAACCCATGATCATGTAACATGGCTTTGGCAGCCCCTCCGATGGATCTGTTCTTCCTCTCCGCAACCCCGTTCTGCTGGGGGTTGTAAGGAACAGTGAGCTCCCTCCTAATGCCTGCCTCCGCACAATAGTCGACAAACTCTCCAAGGGTGTACTCTCCTCCATTGTCCGACCTCAGGGACTTGATCTTCCGACCTGTCTGTGTCTCCACAAGAGCTCTGAACTCCTGAAACCGCTTGAAGACCTCACTCTTGGTCTTCAAGAAATAAATCCAGGTCCTCTTGGAGTGATCATCAATGAATAAAACATAGTACTCATATCCACTCGAGGAAACATGAGACATCCGACCGCTCACATCGGAATGAATCAAATCAAGTATCCCAGTCGCTCTGCTGTCACTGCTGGGAAAAGGGGATTTGGCAAACTTGCCCATCGCACATCCTCTGTAAGTATCAAAGTGATCAGTACTGAAATCTGGCACACCTGTAGTGATCTCCCGCAAAGTCCTCAAGGCTCCATGATACATGTGCCCCATCCTGCGGTGCCAAATCTCACACAGCTCAGAACTGCTAGCTCTGCTGTCAGTGCTACTGCTCAATGCCAAAAGGGGCTGGAATGCAAACCTGTACACCTTTGCATGGCGTACACCTATCACTCTAGCTGAATCAGCTGGAGTGCCCCTGGGATACATCAACACTTGTCCTCCCCTGAACAGTACCTCATATCCTCTGTCCTCCAAAGCTGAGACGGATATGAGGTTCTTCCTCATCCCTGGCACATAAAGAACATCTGACACCTTCAAGGGAGGTTTAGACTCTCTCTGAAATGTCAGTGTTCCCACACCGACTGCTCTAACAACTCTGTCATCACCGAGTACTACCTCTATATTAGTGCCACTCTCTGAAAGCTCTGAGAAGTACTCACGGACTCCTGTCATGACGTGAAGCCCCACTGTCCACATACCAGATACCCGAAGATGCTCCGCTAATCGAGGGAAATGCATGCTCCCTCTGATCCTCTATGGCAGATGATCCCGCACTAGAGGACTCACACGCAGTGAACCCAAACTCCCGGTCAAAACGATCTGCAAAGTCCTCAACCTCTGCTAAAGCTGCCATGCTTTGGTTCTTCCCCTTCTTCTTCTTCTTCTCCGGAAACACAACTGCATAGTGTCCCATCTTCTGACAATTCCAACACTTCACCTTGGAATAGTCCTTCTGTGTGTTATCTTGTTTACCTTTACCTTTGCCTTTGCCCCCACCATTGCTTGTGGAAGCCTGCTTCTTCCCTTTGCCTTTCTTGCGTCCTGCCAATAGTGCTACATCCTCATCCTGCTCAACTGGCTTGGCTGCCCCAAGCTGACCTTTCCTGATCTCTGTCTGAATGCAATCATCCCAAAACCTCTCCCATGTAGGAAGGGTCTCACGTGCACAAACTCCATCAGCAAAGTTCATCCATGAACGGGGGAGGCCATTCACTGCAATCCGCACCAACTCAGTGGGTGGAATGGCCTCTCCAATCGCTGCCAACTCATCTCTCACATTAGTAATCTTTGTGAGATATCCAGTTGCACTATCAGTCTTACCCATCTTAATGTTCTTCAGCTTCTCCTTCAGGACCATTTTCCGGTTTTCATTGGTACTCTGGTAGAGGTTGGTCAATGCTGTCCACATCTCATGAGCATTTCTCTTTCCTCTCACATGAGGAGTGCAATGTTCTTTGATTCCGTCTAGAATCAGTCTCTTACCCTTGTTGTTCCTTTTATTATATGTTGCCAACTGAGTAGCATCAGTAGGCACATTTACAGGGTTCTGTGCGGTATGCACCATTATGTCCCAGACTTCCGCCTCCTCAAAGATACTCTGCATTCTCTCCTTCTAAACACTGTAATTGGTATGCCCATCCAACCTATCCTCCACCCTCAGTCCCAAAGACATCCTGCAGTCCTAAAACTGAAAAATAGCACTATTGTAGTAAAGGTAAAAATTTTGTTTGTGAAAAAATCAGCTTGCTGGATTTTCTGAGTGAAAAATCAGCAGGCTGTATTTTTCTCCTTGCTGTCCCAAACTGCTCTTCAGCACTCAAGCTCCGATACCATGTAGAAATTTCTTGTTTTCCCACCCCGGTTTTCAGTTTCACCTTATTACTCCAAAATAGTTAAATGCCCTTTCCCATATCCATACATTTAACAAGCTGGAAAATAAATTTTGCTGAAAACACAAATTCTGGAAAAAATTACAGAATGCTGAAAATACAGAAATAAAAATCAGCAGATACAAACAGCCATTCAACACATGATAACACAGTGATTTTTGGTCAAGGTGACCCTGGAAAAACCCCCTACAACTCTTGGGGAAAACCAGTCTGAAAGCTTCTCTTTATTTTTCTGAAAAATGCTTTTTACAGTGAGACAGAAATATACACAGCGAAAATTACAGCAACCTCAAAAACTGTACTTATCTCGAAAACCGTGCCAAAACTCCACCTCAGTTTCCGTGCCCACAAAAAACAAAAATTACAGCAAACAGTCCACCATTAAATATTGTACGGACATCATTGAAATCTGTGATGTACGGCTGTACGGCTGCCTCGAAAAACGTGTTGTACGACCTGTCAAAACTGTTGTACTGTTGCCTTAAATCTGCTGTACGGCCTCGATTTCAGCGCTGATTTTTCTGTTGTACGGATTCAGAAAACAACCCTCTCTCTCCTGTTGTACGGACCTCGATTTCCGTGCCTTCACACTGCTGTACGGACCTCAAAAACGTGCAGCATTAAATGCTGTCTTTCCTCCCTCGAAATTTGGGCCCTCTTGCCTCAAACTTCGTGCTCTGCTCTTGCTGTACGGATTTGTTGAATATCACTGCTGCTGCCCTCCTCCTTCTCACTGCTCAGAAAAATCTCCAGCTCTCTCCTTCTCCTTCTCTCAATCTGCTCATGAAAGAATGAATGATCTTTTCCTCCTTTTCCTCCTTTAACCTAACCCTAAGTGACTTTTGGGGAATCCCTAAATCCAATGGCTGAAATAGATTGAGATCTAGGGCTGAGAGTAAATGCTCATTTAAATCTCACTTTCTATTTTTTAATTCACCCCACTTTAATAAAGACCCACTTAGTCATTTATTTCCAAAGTCACTTTTCCTTTCTAATTTCACATTGACTTTATTAAAGTCACTTTAAAATTAGACTTTAATAACTTTATCACTTAAAGTCACTTTTAAATTAGATTTGACTTTATAACTTTATAAAGTCACTTTAAAAGAAAAATTAAATTCTTTTGGACACTTTTCCCTAAGCCAAAGATCAAAGCCTTAGGGAACCACCTGTCCTCCGGTAACCAAATTTCAACACACGAACCGGGGGCTACGCGAGCCCAGCGCGGGGCCCGAGAAGACGACGCGGGGGGTAGCAAGAAGCCAGCAGGGCGGACGTAGGCCCAACCAGGGCATCGCAGGGGAAGCGTAACCCAGTCTGGGGTGATGCAAGCCTTTCCTGAGCTGCGCAGGGGCTGACGCAGGCCAGCAGAGCTAACACAGAGGGCTTCATAATAGCGTCGGGGTTTCTAAAGACTGAAAAGGGCTGAGTTCTGTAAATCCCGTTTGAGGGTGTGAATGAGTCAGTTTTTCTGTCTCCAAAACAGAGGTATAGCTACAGATTATTTATTTTCTCCGCCAGGTTAACCAGTTTGGTGCCCAAATTTGTTGTACTTAGATTCTACTTAATAATAAAACCCTCCAGCAGCCAAATGACCGGTTTTCCCGCATTGGGTTTTTCTAGGGATAGCATTGGGTTTTTCCAGGGATAGTTGTCTAGAAAATCCTTGTGTGTCACTTTGTCATTGTGCATGTATTCAGTTTAGATCTGTAAGTGTAGGTTGTTAATGTATTTACTTCGATGTTGATACTGAAGATTTCACATTAATAACTTAATGTAAGTAGGAGAAGTAAATTTGAAAATTTAATAGTAGGGTTTTTGTTTGAGATATTTAGAAATTTTCACATGGTATCAGAGTAATTGCAGATCTAGATGGATCTCGAGCAAGACGGCAGAAGAAATTTGTGTTGCAGAAAGTAGCAGAGAAAACAGCAGCAGCAGCAGATAAACCGAACCAAAGAAGGCAGCGCAACAGCAAAAGGAAGCAAAGGTGAGCAGATGCAAGGGTGACGCACTCTCCAAGCAGACTCACACCGGCCCACGTACTTACTGTGCAGAGGTAGTGCAGAAGCTGCGCTGAGACTATATGCTCACACAGAGGCCAGCTAGGGTGAAGCAGTCCAGAAGTTTATTGTTGTTCAGAGTGCCAGAAGCTGAGCTGCAGACCTTCAGCAATTGCAATGGGGTTAAATTTTTGTCGATGAAAAATTTAGCCTAAGCTAAGTTGACGAAGAGCGGGAGGAGAACTTCTTCTCAGAAGATTTCCTGCCAAAGAAGTCTGAAGATCGATCAAAGGATCGAAGAGAGTTGATTCATTTTGTTTGGCGAACTTCCAAGAGAGGGAGTCAGATGTCAAAGGGAGTAGAGGGTTCCTGTCTCGCCAAGGACCCTAGATCCGAGTCTCTAGCAGAGAGAGGAGGATTCGTTCTGACACATTTTCTGAGCAGATTGCACCCCATTGACTACGTGATCAGGATAGGTTGGATGGCCTGTCTAACTTCGCAATCTGGAAGGCCAGAATCCTGGTAGTCATGGAGGCATATATGTTGAGGGATCATACAAAGAAAGCCATGGCCACACCAACCGATATGAAGCTCCTGGAGAAGCATGAAGAAGCAGCGGCACAGGCCAGGCGCTTCATTATGGACGGGGTCAAAGATCATGTGGTTCCACACATAGCCGAGAAGGCAACGGCTCATGAGATGTGGGTAGCTCTACCACACTATATGAAGAAAGATCCATCCAAAGGAAGATGCTTCTGGAGAAGCACCTGAGGTTATGATGGCCAAGGGAGAGGAGATCAATCCTTTTCTGTTTAGACTACAATCGATCCGGGATCAACTGACTGGCATGGGAGTCAAGGTAGATGATAATGTCATGGTGAGGACTGATCTTAATGCAGTCACAGAGGACTGGGAAACTTTTGTCCAAAGTCTCTTGGGCAGAGCGGACCTTTCCAAATGGGAACAACTTGTGGGCTATCCTCCGACAAGAGGGAATCCGTCGGATGACGAAAAGACAGTATAGCACTGGTTCGAGTAGAGTGAACAAGGAAGAAGAGGAAGATGCAACCTTGGCATCAAAGAGGCAGCAAGGAAGAAAGAAGCGGGATCTGTCGAAGATCAAGTGTTTCCAGTGCGGCAAACTAGGACATTTCATCAACAATTCTCCTCAGAAGAAAAACAACAAGCAAGCTTCTAGCTCGAAGGCTGTTGTGGCAGAAGACAGCTCCAGAGATGACGTAGCCATGAGCGCCCATGAACCACGGAAGTGAGGCGATCTTGATCTGTAGAGCAGCTACAGAGTGAAGCTAGGATCCTTGAGTAGCCCAACTCTTGGATCACATACGAGCTACGGGAGCCTCAAGACAGTAGCAGGGCAAGTGGAGCAGTGGGTGCAGAGAATCACAGATGAAGCAGAGGCAGAGCTAGATGCTGAGAGGGAGCAGCGCAGTGCAGATGCAGTAGCAGCGCAGAGGGGCTAATGTGACTTCACCAGCACAGAGCAGGCTTGCTTACGCAGTGCAAAGTTGCAGCAGCGCAAAGGCTTCAAGAGGACAACGCAGTGCAACAGCAACGTAGGGGACTTCAACACAAAGGCAACACAGAGGAGGTCTACTTACGTAGTGCAAAGCTGCGGCAGCCTCCAGATTACAGCACAGAGCAACAGTCTATGGAGCTTTAGAGATGAGATGCAGCCCAACTGACTTGTCTGTCAAAGATTAGGCGAGAGTTCTTCAGTTGCTTACTATCAGCAACTGAGTTGCAGTGCAGCAGTTGGCAGCACAATGCAACAAATTGAGAGGGAGTTGTAGTATGGATGTGGCAGTGGCGGTGGCAGCATCATGGGTAGCAATACGGGAGAGCAGCAACAGCGCAGTGATGAAGGGCAGCAGACCAAGCATCAGCGCAGAGACCCACACCAGAGATCAGTGCAGAACTTCAAGGTAAAGTATTTTTGCTAGAGCACATTCTTCGCTAAAAGGGAGTGTTGAGATTTTGGGGTGTTGGGGTAGCATCGGATGTGCTCTAGCTCCCAAAAATTGTGGAGGGACTAGAGTACATCAGATCTCCAAGACCCAGAAAGTGATTTAAGAAATTCCATTCTTTTTAAGAGATATTTAATTAATCAATCATTTTAATTAAGGACCCTAAGTCTAACTTAGGAAAAGATTAAAGTTAATTAAATTTAAAAAGTGATGAAAATTACTTAAGTGACACGTGTTAGCTCTAAATTGGTACTGATGGGCTGTTCCACCAGACAACTTAGAGTAACTCTTTCAAACCAACTTTTGACTGAGGATTAGCCTCTTCAGCCTAAGAGGGCTCTCTCAACTTATCAAAGGATCTACTCAATTAGATCTTAAAACATATGACTAACTCTGTGAGTGTCTTAGTGTATTTGATTGCAGGTGAAAAATGAGAAAGATTCAACTACCATTGGGCTCATGGAGTCAGTAAAATGAATTCGATGACAAGCATTTCTACTTATGGAAACTGAGGCTTTTTCTGTTTCAATGATAGAACAACATTAAAACATGGGAATAATTAGTAAACTCAATGCTAAAAGGAAGTCAACATGAATTTTGAGGAATTTAACACCAAGACTACTGGAAGCAAGATATAAAAGAAACTCATAAACTCATTGAAACATATCAAGAATCTCTGGTGAAGCAGGAAATAGTCACTGTTTGTCTATTACTGATATGAAAAAATTTACAATAGTAGTTGTGTCAAAGCATTCTCCAACCCCTTCTCATTGTATTTTCTGTCTATAAATAGACCCTTTCAGCTTACATAGGATCTGCCCAGCTAGCTAGATCATCGAACCATGACATTTGACACCTAATCATAACTGAAAACTACATTTCTAGAACATAAAAAGTCACCTAGTCATTAAGACTTACTCTCTTAATAGGACTCTAATTACATTTATTTCATCCACTTCTCTAATAGTGGGATAATTACATAGATAAAGATGAGATACTCGAGTGGCATTCTCCATGACCAAGACAAGAATGTACTCTCCAAGAATTTAGCAACAACTGTCCTATTTTTTAGGAAAAGATTAACATTATCTAGAACTTTGTCTCCAAGCTGATTTGTATGAGTGACACACCTGCCAAGTAATGGATGTCTGCTGGGACGGCCCACTGTCTGCTTAGATGTCTTCAGGTGGCTAGTTGATCTTCCATATTCCATTCAAACCTTCAAAAACTCTTTAAAAATACCTCGCTACAAAAACAGAGTATCTTTAGGCAATTTCTTAGCAAAATTCCGTAGTGTGCCTATTTATGCCTTTTAACCTTCTCTTCTGCCACCTTTGCTGGTCAAAAAGTGTTTGTCATATCAAAATAGGTAAATACCATCAAACTCCCTCCTTGGATCTCCATAAAACTAATCTTTTTGATAAAAAACATTCTTCAAAAATTTCATACGAATTTCAGCCCTCAGGCCTCGAGCTCGCTACGAAACTGCCTGATATGGCTAAAACTGCATATTTGGTAGTTTTCTTCCAAAATTAACCTTCTAACCCAAAATTGATGTCACCTGCAAGCTGTAAACTTAAACAAAAATGTTTTGAATCAACTTCTCAGTCCTTGGGTGCTTCATCTTCATTAACAACAGGTTGTGCCTCAGGTTCATCTACCAATCTCATTTCCAGTCCTCTTCTCTTTAGTTCTTCTTGAATCATGTCCATTTGGTCTTCCAACTCTTTGACCTGCCCTTTGCGCTTTTTCCTCTCAGACTGTAACCACAAATTCCTTTTCCTTTGATTTTTACCACCCTCCTCAAGGGAAGGCTTCTCTTCAGCATCTTTTTGGCATTTAACAAAGTCTTATCATACTTGTCCAACTGCTCCTTCATCTCTTTCTCAAAATCTGCCATTAGTTGTTTGTCCACCTTGGCTTCTTTTAATTCTAGCTTCACTTCAACTACTTCTTCCCTGGCCTCTCTTAATTGTTCTTGCAGAACTTGTACTTCAGTCTTTTCTTCAACATGTTCTTTCCCTTTTCTCTGTACAAAGACTTCTTCTGCTGCTGGGGATAAATCTATGATGTTCTCTGGCTGCTTACCTTTTCATTGACCTTTTCTGCTCCTTTGCTTTCCATGGCATCCTTTGCAAACTGTGACCTGGTCATTGGCTTCCTTGGCTAGAAAATGAAGCCAGCATCCTCTCCTGTAAAATCCAACTTCTTAACAAACTTACCTTTCTTCAATTTTCTTCTATCTCCTTCAATGTCTTTTGCCAGTACTATTGGGGGTTCTTCAATATCTATTGCCTAGAGGATGTCTTCCAGGTTTCCTTTGGCAAATGTTTGGCTTCTTGTTACCCTCCTGCTGCTTTGTTTGCTAATTCTTTGTTTTTGCCTTACAGGTGATGGCTGAGGGATATTAGTTTCTTGCAGAGGTTCAACTTCAATGTCCATTTGTTCTACAAGAGGTTGTCCTCCTTCTTCATCAATCTCTTCTATTACAGCTGGAGATGGAGTAGTTTCTGGTTTTGAAACTTTCTTTGATGTCACTGCATCTACTTCATATCCACTCATAAAAAGAAGAGAGGCCCAATCTCTATTTGGCCTTTTTAATTCCTCCAGTACTAACAATTTGATCAGACCATGGTGAAAGACTGATGTTTCACTACCCTCTACCTGGACCTGGACTTTATCTGACATCTTCCCCAAAGTGGTTGCTTACCAACAAAATGCAGAAGGAGTCTAAAATGATAAGAATAAACCATGTGGAATCTCCCTTTGCAGGTGAAGTATTTTTGGACCATCAACAGCAGTTTTGCATACTTCTCTTTCATATAACCCCTGGGGTTTCCATTTGTCATGTCAGCTCCTCTGTGCTCCTATTTGAGAAATTCTTCACAGCTTTGCATTCTGAATTTTGTGCCTTTGAACCATTCTTCACCACCTCTAGGTATTTCTATAGCTTGGGAGACAGCATCTGGTGACACTATGAGGTTCAAAACTCCAACTTTTGAAGTTGTCCCTATAAAATTTGCTGCAAAGTCTTTGGATACCTGGACATGGAAACCCTGCAGTTTTTGACAAAATTGTAGGCAACCTACCTTCCTGAAAGCCTCCATAGCACTGAGATCTTCATTTAACAACTTCAAGTCCATATGTTCATACCTTACACAATAACCACCCCTGTTTGCTTTCCTCTTCGATGCCATTGACCCTTTATACTTCTCGCTGCTTCCTTGCTTATGACACCTGCAAAGTCAAAACTGAACAAAAACCTGTTTTGCGTGGTGAACCAACTCTCAAACAATGACATTGAGATGCTTTACATGCAAGAATTGGACAATGAATGACAAAGAGCAGCTTGGGGGCGAGGTTTAAAAAGGTAATTTGACAACTCAAGGGGAAAAGATGACACGTGTGACTATGAGAGGCAATGATTACAACAGATACGACCTTGCATGCTTGAGAATTATGATAACTAACTCGCATGACCTCACCTTTGTCTTCATCCATCAAAATTTGACACCTTACACTGCTCTGTCAATCTCTGCAAGAAAAAGCCCAGTTTCGTAGCGAAAACAGTTAAACTGCTAACAGATTCGCTACGGAACTGTCAGGTAGTTTCGTAGTGAAATCTGCTAATTTCCCATATAATTCGCTACGAAACTGTGTAAAACAAACAAGTGGATCATCTTTTTTATTTAAAAGCATGGGAATGAAAACTAAATGATATGAGGTGGACTTGACTAATATGACAAGGCATGAGGTGGTTTTAGACTTAGGGTAGACACCACCACATGTAATCTTTTCAAAAATTTCATGAAACTCACTATGAGACAACATGAACCTAGGTGAATGACATGTAGAACCCTATCAATGAAAGTGTTAAGACTAATGAGTGATAACAACACAGATCAAGCATCTTATAATCATACTCGTCGATTCAAGATTAGATCACGGCCGTTGATGTTTCAACAAGAAAACTATAAGAAGAGGGCTTGGGGTCAGTTGGAGAACACACATAGTGGCAGAGCACTGAGACTAAGCTGGAATTCTAGGGCATGGTTTGCTAAGAATTTCATAAGTGTTTCAACTGCAGCAAGGGGTAGTATTTGCGAAAGGGATGGTTTGATCCCATGCCAAGAGTGCAACAAGGGCAAAGAAGCAGCAGACTGAGCAGTGCAGAGGGAGCAACAGCAACGCAGAGTAGCCACAGCCCAACAAAGGCAGCACAGAGGCTTCAAGGGCTAAGCAGGCTTGACATGGGCCCAGAAAGGGCAACGCAGGAGCAGCAGGAGGCCAGCAAGGCTAACGCAGGCCCAACCAGGGCAGTGTAAACAATTCTGGGGTGACACATGCCCTTCCTGAGCAGCTCAGGGGCTGACGTAGGCTAGCAGAGCTAATGCAGAGGACTTTAGAACAGCATTGCGGTTTCTGAAGACTGAAAAGGACTGAGTTCTGTAAATCTCGTTTGAAGGTGCAAATCAGTCAGTTTTTTTGTCTCCAGAACAGAGGTATAGCTGCAGATTATTTATTTTCTCTATCGGGTTAACCAATTTGGTGCCCAGATTTGTAGTACTTAGATTCTACTTAATAATAAAACCCTCCACCAGCCAGAAGACCGGTTTTCCCTCATTGGGTTTTTCCGAGGACAGTTGTCCAAAAACTCCTTGTGTGTCACTTCGTCATTGTGCATGTATTCAGTTTAAATCTCTATGTGTAGGTTGTATTTACTTCGATGTTAATGCTGAAGATTTCACATTAATAACTTGATGCAAGTAGGAGAAGTAAATCTCAAAAATTTAACAGTAGGGTTTCTGTTTGAGATATTCAGAAAATTTCACAGCATTCAACACCACTATAGTCATCTCACTATCAGACATTACTTCTCCCAATTCCTGCAGCTGGTCTCGTATTTCAGAAATCCTCATAAAATATGTAGTGATTCCTTCCTCTCTTAACAATTTCATCTTGTATAGTTCTTGTCTCAGAGAGATTACTTCTCCTACAGTACTCACGGAGAATAGCTCCACCAATTTCTCATATATTTATTTTGCAGTGTCCAGTTTTTATACATAGGGTATGAGTGACTCCTTAATGGATTCTATGAGAATCCTCTGGCCTCTAGTTTCTCCTTTCATGTACTTGGCATGAGTTGGAGCATCTTCTTTTGAGGGTTGAATTGTGGATCCTTTGATGTAGCCCATAACTTCATCTTCGATTAGATTCAAATCTGTCCTCTTCTTCCATGCACTAAAGTTTGATGACCCAACCAATTTGTTGCTCTCTTTGCAATAAGTCATTTTGACAGATTTAGATGAGGTCATAGAGATACTTACTTAAGTAGAGTGACTTTCTACTTCTATCAGCTTCCTTGATGATGAAGATGATCACAGGAACTCCTTCTTAGATTGAATTCTTCAAAGTAGATGACCTTGAATCCTTTATGATAAAGGATGTCTTAAGAATGATGATGTCTTCAAAGGTGTTGGATAATGTTGGATGGTGCTTGATGATGTGGCTTCCAACAATGTCTTCAATGTCATAAATCTTTGATGGCAAAGATTATCTCCTTGATGAGTGTATCCTTTGAAGTTATGAATATAATTCATAACAGAATATTTCCAATGCAAACTTTGACCTTGACTTTGATTCTTGTTTCCTTGAGTGTCTCCTTGTCAAGTAGCCCTTGCCTTCAGCACCTTAGCTTTGATTCCATGTTGAGAATTAGTAAGGGTAGTGATTCAATTCTCTACTTTGATAATTGCTTGTGAACTTAGTCTTCTTACTTATGTCTTTTCTTTCATCAAGTCAATTATCAAAAACACAAAGAGACACAAATTTAGGCTATTCAAGCCAAGGCCAAAACCTCTCCCTCTTGGACAGGAAAACCTACAAGAAATTCTTCTTATAGACTTTTAGTTGACAAGTACCATGACCATGACTCAGACCCATGACCTATGTATGCCTCCAAGACCTTGTCACTGCTTCTTCCTTGACTCCTTAGGTTGATCCTTCTTTTCTGTACCGTCCTGCACCACCTTGTACTAGGACTAGAGAGCTCGGTCTCTAACTGTGCTCTTCCTACTGTTTTGCACTTGTAACCTAGAGAAACTCGGTCTCTATTCAACAATCCTTAACACAATAAACTTGGCCTCCAATAATCTCCTTTCAAATGACACCTCCCTTCGGCCTCCTTCCAGCACCTTGTTCCACTTAATGACGGCCTTGAGATCTGCACTGTAATTGTAGGAATAGTCCGGAAAACACAAAGATATCTGAGCTCCTTTCTTTACTGATCTGTCTCCTTTCTTCAATCCAAACAGCAGCCCTAACCTCACATTTTTATTGCAGACAAGTGATCTCAGACATGTCCTTTTATTCGTACCTTTTACAGTCTTGAAATTCCTGCAACTCAGTTCGAAAGTTTCAGACAAATCTGAATCTTTGTCACCTTTTTCAATGCAGTCTACAAGGGTATATATAGTTGATCTTGTCTATAAATTAGCCTACCTGTCATTTAGTTATGGAACCAACTTGATAGAGGGTATATAAGATGACTTGTAGAGGATATTTTTCCAGCGTATTGAAGGTTGTCTTAAAGAGTATATACATCATATATTTCACCATTCTTGAATCATATTGTTGGGCTACTTTGACAAGGTCTTTGAGCATACCTCATTGACTTAACTCTTCATAAACATGACTCTTAATTAATACATTTATGACATGATGAAAAATCCCTAAAAGACATCAAGAAGAAGTCTTTTAACCGATAATAAAAAACCTTTCTCATTAAACACATGAAGCAAGCATAACAAAAAAACATTTGATTATCTTCGTCTCCTTCATCACATAAATACATAATTACATAGTCAATATGAAGACCGAACCTAGTTACGCTTTCCAAAAGTAGAAACTTTTTCTAGTTAGGAAGCACCAACATTGTAGCTCAAGCTAGGGCCTTAGTGTTAATTTCTGAAAATGTTCTATGCTAGATGCAAATTTACTTTATTCTTCTAGGGTCTAAATAGCAATCACATGAAAGTAAGATATTGATAGAATATACCGATAGATCGATGGAAGCCAAGCCAATAAAAATAGAGATGAAGAATGGTGGCGTTACGGCGATCAGCAGGATACTTCAACTAGCAAATTCTCCATTAGGTCAGCTAACCCAATGTGTCACACAACCCCAAAACAGCTCATCAAAACGTTGCGCCAAGAGAAGCCCCAATCATATCACCATGAGAAGCCCTAATCGCAGCACCATCCATGAGAGAAGAGAATACCTCCAAAAACGTGTGTTTGAAATGAACTCCAAGTCTCTCCAATATATAGTCATATTTGGGGGTGTGTGACACATCTCTTATGCATGTGAGATAAATCTGGCCGACCTTGCACATGTGGAAAAAAATCAAAATACATGTTTTGCTCATCCGATCAAGATGATCTTTAGATCGATCTTGCACCTCTCTGAAAGAGGAATCCAATAAAAATATTGGCATCATCATCTGAGCAGTACAACATGGAGTTTGGACCTAGTTGTCCAAAATTAACACTCCCTCTCAACTAGGGAGAACTCCATCCACCGGTGCCATCCAAGCATCGTGTGTCATCCCGCCGTAACTTGCTTTGCTGGCTTCTTTATTCAAAGCGGTGAGTCACAAGGACGTCACTCCCGGCTGACCCGAAGTCAGCTCAGAGGTCTGAAACCTCTATAGGACTCAAAGGAGTCACATATACTAACCCGAAGTCAATTGGAGGTCCAAAACCTCACTTGGACTCAAAAGAGTCATGTACTAACCCGAAGTTAGTTTAACTGACCCGAAGTCAGTTGGAGGTCCGAAACCTCACAAGACTTGATCCTAGATCAAGTGGTTGGAAACATGCCATCCTAGACATAGAGGGTACGGCAATCTCCGATGCGTCCAACGGTCTTGCTATCAATCTCTATCCACATTTCCCTCTTCATTGGCCGAGATGAGAGGTACTTCCCATGAGTCCAGGACTCCATGGGTAGGATGCCTACGGTGCACAGATCAAAGAGAGGTAAACCAACTCAATATCATCACGATGGGGCGGAAGCACACCAACAAGGTTTGGCAAGTCTAGCTTTGTGGTTGCTTATAGCTCTAAGAAGCTATCCCCAAAGCCCCCTTGGAGCTCCCAGATCTCATCGTCCAACAGGACCCTCAAAATAGGGTCGTTCCACGATTCCAAAATTCTCACGGAAGGTTAGGAACTTGACCTTCCCCAAGGGCTTAGTGAGAATATCCGCGACCTTCTCATCAGTTCCTATATGATCGAGCCTTACTGCGCCTCGTTGTACCATGTCCGGGATAAAATGGTACCTAATATTAATATGCTTGGATCGATTGTGGAACACAGGATTCTCTGACAAATGAATCCCACTTTGGTTATCACAAAGGATAACGATGGCATCTAGCACATGTGCGAACAGCTCACTAAAGAGTTTTCGCAACCAAGAAGAGTCACAACAGGCCATGCACGCTACAATGTATTCAGCCTCAGCAGTGCTCAAAGCCACTGACTTTTGCTTCCTGCTCGAAGCAGACCCAAGTGTGAAGCAGCATCCAGATGTGCTCTTGCAATCCACCACACTGCCAACCCAATCGACATCAGTATATCCACGGAGTCACAAACTCCTGATAGTGTATCTCAGCCCATTGTCTATTGTGCCCGAGAGATATCTCAAGAGTTTCTTAGCACCAACCCAGTGAATGGTATGAGGATCAACCATGTGTTGACTCAAAGTGTTCACTACAAAACATACATCTAGAGAGATGTTCACTAAGAACACCAGGGCCCCTACGAGTTGACGATACTTGGTAGGATTTGCTAGGACGGGCCCAGCAGCGTTTCCACACAACATCTTAAAGTTGAGCTCCATCAATGTCGACACGGACTTACAGTCCACCATACCAAATCTCTTCAACAGCTTCACAATACATTTTCCTAGAGAGAGGAAAATCTTGCCAGGTCTCAAGCCTAGGAAGTAATGCATCAATCCTAAGTCTTTCATCTCAAACTCAAAAGCTAGCTCCCTCTTACACTGATGAATGAGAGGGTCAACACCTGTCAAGAAGAGATCGTCCACATAGAGAACCAGAATAAGAGGCTTTTCTCTATCAACCTTGAAGTAAAGGTTTGGATTAGCATTACTTACAGTGAAGCCCAGCTTCATCAAGTAGCTATCTATCCTCTCGTACTAAGCCCTGGGTGCTTGCTTCAACTCAAAGAGAGCTTTCTTCAACCTGCATACATGAGAGTCTCTATCCTGGACTTCGAACCCCAGAGGTTGCTCCACATACACCTCTTCCTTTGTCGAACCATGCAGAAAAAGAGGCCTTCACATCCATCTGATGGAGACTCCATCCTTGCATGGCAGCAAGGGCAATAATAGATCACAGGTGCAAATATATCATCATAATCTATGCCTTCCTTTTGAGAGAAGCCTCGGGCAACAAATCTTGCCTTGTACTTTTCAGCACTCCCATCAGATCCATGCTTGATCTTATAAAGCCATGAGGTGACAACAGATTTGTCCTCCGGTCTCGCGACCACATCCCAAACATCATTCTTCACAATATATTCTTCGTGCATAGCATCATTCCATACTTGATGCTTTACGACTTCTTCAAATGATCCAAACTCAGATTGTACGATTGTACTCATAGCTGCTAGATACCCTTGGTATCTATTCGGCTTCTTGATTTACACGGAATGTCCCCCTTTGGGGCATATGTCTCTCGGCATCCTTGAGAGTATCCTGGAGCCATGAGGGTCTTCTCTTCTTTCTTCCAGTAATGTCATTTGCTAAGGAGCATATACGGTTGAGGTCTCCCTCTTAATGCCAGCTCCTCTGCAAAAGTCATTGAATTCATATGACTCACATTCGGTGCCATTATCAGTCCTCAAAATCTTGATATTCTTCTTCAAGAAATATATTCGAGCCTTGCGAGAGAAGTCATCCATACAATTCATGAAATAGTAACATCCTCCCAAGCATATCAAATAAATTAGAATGTATCAATTTGCAAGACATCACATGTCTTTGTGACACTTGAAGGCCCCTTGTATGCTTTTCTTCGACACAACCCTGACATATGCTTTCATGATTATTTTAGAATTCGGGCATCCCAGATACCAACTTCCTTGCTTTGAAAAGGGCTTTGTAATCGTAGGTTTGAATTTTACTTACCCACTGTCAAGGCTTATTTTATGGAATTATAGCCATACAAGTATCATAGCCATATACTGTCATACATTTGTCATACATCTTGACAGGTATCATACACTGTCATATCATTGATTACAATGTTGCCATAATATTATCATACACATCACTATCATATTCATCACTGTCATACTGCCATACAGTGCTGAAGATATCAAACTTCAAGGTTAAATATGTTTTTCCATATGCCACTGAAGATACCACAAATCAAGTTCATATAGACTCTACCATATGCAAGGAGGTCATATATACTTTTCCATATGTCACTGTTCTAGGGCTCATCAACCAGCCATTGACGTTATCCTTAGATTTCCATGTAAGAATCAATTTTACATACCTCTTCTGCTGCTCACAAGACTTCTGCAACTTCAGAATGCTCGCATCTTCAGCGTCTCAAACTGCCACTATTAATCTTCTAGATGCTTCTAAAATGACTAAACATAGGCTCCGAATCTGTCCTCCAGCAACCCTCCTGCTCCTCCAAGAATGGCCAACTCTTAAGGATTTCCAAATATGCCCTCCTATCAATGATTTGCACCAACAAATCCCTGAATTAGGGCATCACCAAAATCTGCCTTCTATGACTCTTCAAACCTAGTGATCACAAGGACTTCATCAACCAACCCTCACATCAAGGATATGCCTCCTGCACATGTTGATATTAGGGCTCCAAAGACTACCCTCTTAATAGTGACAAGACTGCTTCTTATTCACTGTCCTAGGGCATCCACAGATAGTTCCTAACATCTTTACTTCAAGACAACCCTCTTAGCAGCACCCTTTTTTTTTCATAACTTTGAGCCTTCGCCATGGCCTAATAAACCATAGAGCAACTCGTATATCTTGAGGCACCGCAACCCTAACAAACCTAGTCATTTAGGCCTTCTTTGGATGATGTTGCATCCCTTCCTCCATGCACTGAATATAGCCAATTAGCCAAACATTTGTACAATCTTCAATGTGGTTGTCTATATATATAAGAGGTCCTAACCAGGGCACATAAAATTTTGTCCTAAACCCTTTAGGATAGACCTTCCAACAGGCACTTTCCTCCAATAACTCTACTCCATGCCAACCCTTTCTTTTCTTCATTGTATTGCGCTTATACTCTATCCTTTAACTCGCACTTCTGTATAATACTCGGGACTGGTTTTTGGCCCATTTTAGGACATACATATATACAGGGCCTGTACGCAAGATACTCAAAAACTGCGGCTTAAATCACAGGCATATGTCTCCTTCTTAGGGTCTCTGCCCCTTATCCTCCACACAGAAAATTAGAGCAAGACTTCCAGACCACTGAACAAACTTTATAAGGGTTGCGTACCACAAATGCAAGCCCTCACTAGGGCAGGAATCAATAACAGAAAGAGACCTCCAAACATGCCAAACCGGCCTTCAATCTGGGGATGAATTTCACAGGGATAAGCTTCCACTAATCAGAGTTAACTCAACCTTCATTTCACACATGAACTAGGCCATCCTTGCTCCAACTTCGATCATGCTTAATGGTCTTAGGCTGGGAGGGACACTCCTCCGTGACTTCCACAGGTTGCCCAAACCAATCCAAAACAGATCCTCTAAACTAGGATCCAGCACTTGCAAACATTCATTAAAACACATACCTCTTTCCACTGTTTGAAAGTTGCTCCACCGCTAGAAACTAGGGCATCATGATAGTCCCCTTTTCAGCCCTTATTTCTACCGGGAATTGCCCCTAAAGACTGCGGTTGTCCTTTAGGGAAGATATCTCCCTCCACGCTGCAATGTATGGGCAGTTTCTAGCCCTAAACATGGATTGTCCTTCCTGTTATGATAGCGGCTCCCTTTCAACCCTTCAAACAGTCTGCGGCAGCCTATTTTGAGGGTTGTCTCACCTCAAACGAGCCCTCAAACAGAGCCCACCTCCTACGGCCCTCCAGCAAGGTAGTGTGGTTGTCCTTCAACAATTCGGTGCTCCTGAAATGACATCAAAACAGGCCCTCTCACCCACACTGGTCCAGACTTCCTTGCCGCGGCCTAGAACAAAAAGTACCTCTCTCCACCAAGCTCTTCTGAGGCAAGTGTTGCACACAATGGATCTTTCCCAAAAGATCGATGATTTCTCTCAACACAAATTGGGCTTTCTCTTCACCTTCGCTCTGATACCATGTTAATTTTTGAAAATGTTCTATGCTAGATGCAAATTTACTTTAATCTTCTAGGGCCTAAATAGCAATCACATGAAAGTAAGATGCTGATAGGACATACTGATAGATCGATGGAAGACAAGCCAATAAAAATAGATATGAAGAATGGTGGCGTTACGGCGATCAACAGGATGCTTCAACTAGAAAAGTCTCCATTAGGTCAGCCAACCCAATGTGTCACACAACCCTAAGACGGCTCATCAAAACGCTGAACCAAGAGAAGCCCTAATCGTATCACCATGAGAAGCCCTAATCGCATCACCATCCGTGAGAGAAGAGAATGCCTCCAAAAATGTGTGTTGAAATGAACTCCAAGTCTCTCCAATATATAGTCATATTTCGGGGTGTGTGACACATCTCTTATGCATGTGGGATAAATCTGGCCAACCTTGCACATGTGGAATAAAATCAAAATACATGTTATGCTCGTATGATCAAGATGATCTTTAGTTCGATCTTGCACCTCTCAGAAAGAGGAATCCAATAAAAATATTGGCATCATCATCTGAGCAGTACCACATGGAGTTTGGACCTAGTTGTCCAAAATTAACACTTAGTGTAGTGGTGGTGAGGGTACACTCCAAGGTCATGAAAACTTCAAACTAGTAAAATAAAGAGTGAAAAAATCCATTTTGCAAGTCTCATT
Source organism: Pinus albicaulis (assembly GCA_034641835.2). NCBI lineage: Eukaryota > Viridiplantae > Streptophyta > Pinopsida > Pinales > Pinaceae > Pinus > Pinus albicaulis. Next base: position 80,398,704 of record CM076571.1, on the reverse strand, counting down.
TATGGGGAAGACTCTTTGGAGATAAGAAACACCGTGTTAGGGCTAGACTAGGTGATATCTCCACTAAGTTTATTTCTCATTATTTTAGATCCATTGTAGATAAGGGACTTTGAAGTGTCTAGGCACTTGATAGTTTTGTACTCCGTTATCCTGCCCATACACATAGATCTTACATACTATCCCGCGTGGTCGTTACTTGTCAAGTGGTAGACTTATTAGCCTTTCCTAGGTTCCACCTACGTGACCGCAAGTGGGAAGTGCCTGTGGTACCAAAGGTAGTTTAAAAAAAATGCTACAGCAAATGTGAAAAATTCATCTATCACAGCAACTGGAAATTATTTTTCTGATTGTTAATTTATTTAACAATTTATTTAATGTTTGCTACAGCATTGGAAACTAAGATAATTCCTGCACATACACACATAAAAATGACACCGTTTTTTTAGAGAAATGTCCTTGGAAAAACCCAATGTGGGAATACCAATGTAGTAGTGAGAGTTTTTATTATTATGCAACAGTGAAAATTTGAGTACAATCTATGGATGCCCAGCTGACAATCAAAACAACAAGGAAAATTGGGACAAAATTATTTTAAAGGAATTACCCTTCTTCCAAAAGCAACCCTACCACAACTTCCTTCAGAAAACTTGGCCTCCTTGGCTCTTGTTATGTATATTTTATTAAATATTAGTTAAATATAGTTATCTTAGGTTTATTAAAGTGCGTTGATCATGCCTCTTCGCTAAGGGACACCGTAGGGCTATATTTAAAGCCTTGGTGATCCCCACTTGTAATCATCTCATCTTTTATCAATAATAATATATATTTATTCAAGTTTACCAGAGTTTTTACAGTCCATTGGTATCGGAGCAGTTGCTCTTCAGGATTTGTGTGATCACCAAGAATTAAGGAATTACAGGAAAATTCCAGAATTGCAGATTTTTTTTAAATCGAGTGCTTGTGGGCATCATTTGTTTAAAAAAAAAATTTACAGATTTTTCCTCCCCCGAATTTTTTTTCCTCTTCCCCCTCACATAGCACTCCCCTCCATTACATTACACTCCATTTCCCTCGCTACCCATCCCCTTTATACTCTCCACCTGGCATTCTCCCTCTACGCAAACCCACCTCCCCCTCACCCGCCCCAACTCCCTCCCCAACCCTCGGCCCCTCGGCCTCACTCACCCGCCCTGCACCCCTTCTCTCACTGCACTCCCCTCACATTCCCCTCACCACAACCCTGCTCTCCCCAGCCCTCCGCCCCCCTTCCCCGCTCACACAACTCCGCTCCCCTCACCTACCCACCACTACCCGCCTGTCCCTCCTATCCCTACACCCGCCCCTCCTATCCCCACCCCCCTTAGCTCTTTCCTACCACGGCCCTCGACCGTCGCTTACCTCTCCCTACCCCGCTCATACACCCTCTTCCCCGCATCCCTACCCACCTGCTCCTGCTGCCCTGTCCGCCTCACGCCCACCTTCCTGTCGTCCTGCTGCCGCCTCCCCCACCACTCATCTTCTGTCGTCTTCCTTCCACACACTCCCACCATCTTCCTCCCACCCCTCCACGACCTGCACACTCGGCCGCCCTCCCTCTCGGCTTTCGGCCTCCCTCCCTTTAATGCAGCTTGCGTTCATTCTTTTTTATCCTCACGTTTTCTATTTTTAAATTTTAAAAACTCCCTGCTGTAGATTTAAAAAAAAAATCGTGCCCTGCACGAAGAGACGTGGTCAGTTTGAGAGAACGACCAAATAAAAGTCCTTGTTAATATCTTTGGAGGGAACGAAATTTTTGTGGTTGTTTTGGAATTATATAATAAATATATATTATATAATTTTCGATTCATAATTATATATATATATATATATATATATATATATATATATAATTTATTTATATATTATATAATTTTTAATTAATAATTATATATATATATATATAATTTATTTTTAAAAAAAATTAATTTAATTACTTAATTAATTAATTAAAATAAATAAATAAATAAAAACTTGCAGAAAAATATTCACCACCGCATACGCATTCAATGTCGATGGCCGATTTCCAAAAAAAATTGCTGGATCTTGAGAAACAAATCAATAATAATTCCGATGACTTTGGAAAAAGATTAGTCAGTCTCGAAGGTACAGTTGCAGGAAACTCCAACGATATCAAAAAGGTTCAAAATATGACGAATCGATTAAAAAGACAAATGTGGCTAAATCATAACGAGGCCACAGAAAATCTTAGCGAAGCAATGAAAAAGATGACAGAACTCTTCGATAAGACAAATGATAAGATAGATAAGATAAGTCAGACACAACGACCCATATCCCCTAATATGGAACAAAATCAACAGAACAATTCTGCAGATTCAGGGAACTCAGAAGAGCATCAAGAAAAAACCGATTCCCCAAATCATCACGAAGATAGTAATGCAGATTCTCAAAATAAGCAGCTCTGGAATGCATTTGCTAATCAATACCCATTTCTCGTCCCACCGTTAGCATATCGTCGAAGAGCAAAAATCGAGCTACCTAAGTTTGACGGTAATGAAAAAAATAGCGTTGCATGGCTTAATAAAGCCGAAGAATATTTTGAGATTTATGACATTGATAGTAATGACGAAAAAATTAAGCACGCTTCCATGAAAATGGAAGGAGAAGCATATAATTGGTATATGTAGTGGAAAAAGACGACACTTGCTATCAGTTGGAGGAAATTTAAAGATGCATTCTTTAAAAGATTCCAAGGTATAAAAGAGGAAAAGTTTTTTTCAACATTCATCAAATTACGCCAAAAAGGAGATGTAGATGAGTACACTCGAGAATGGGAGACCTTAGCGACACAAGTACCTGGATTGTCAAAATCTCGTTTAATCCAATCTTTCATCTTGGGACTTAAAGCACATATACAAGAAGAGCTCGAACTTCACAACATTACATCAGTAGAACTAGCAAGGCAAAAAGCAAAAGCTGCTAAAAAAAAAATTGAAAGGTTATCATGGTCAAAATCAGAAAGAGTATATTTGAGACAAAGATTTCCTCGAACTGAAAATATAGATAACATAAAATATGTCCCACCCCATCTTTGTGAAGAAGAAAAATCTAACATGGAAATACAAAGGATGAGAGAGGGCAAGTGCAAACATTGCGGTGAAAAGTGGGACCCTAAGCATAGGTGCGCAAAAAGAAACGAGACAAAGAATCTATATAACTGTGAAGCAACTAATGACTCTAACAAATATGAATCAGATGCAGCCACTCCAGAACTAGATGACGGAAGCATTACACAAATGTCCTTATCAGCTATGACAGGTGTATCACAACCTCACACACTAAAACTAAAAGGACATATTAAGAAGAACAACGTAATGGTTCTCCTTGACACTGGCAGTACCCACAATTTTTTAGATTCGACCATGGCCAAAAGACTCAACATCTTTACATTTCCCATGCCCAATATGAAGGTAATGGTGGCCGATGGTAAAAAAGTTGAGAAGGTAGGGAAATGCCATAAGGTCAAATTGCAGATTCAAAATTTTAATTTAGAATCTCCATTCTACACTGTGCCATTACAAGGAGTAGATGTGGTCTTAGGAATTCAATGGCTACAAACTTTAGGTACTTATTCTGCCAACCATCAGAAGCAGTTTATAAGCTTTAAATGGAAAGGGCAGAAGCACAAGTTGTATGGATTCCAAGCCCCAGGAAATCACATCGGATCGTCATCTCAAATGACGAAGATGATTCGAAAAGGAGCGCCACTCTCTATAGTACAATGTCATCAGTTAGAAATGTTATCTACAAAAAGGAACCACGAAGAGTCACCAGAAGAACAAGGAATAGTTCAGAAACACGAAAAATTCTTTCAAGACCTGCCAATAAAAATACCTCCTAGGGAACACGAACATCCAATAAAAGTCAAGAAAGGACCCGACCCTGTCAATATCAAATCTTGTCGCTATCCACATCACCAACAGATTGAGCTCGAGAAGATGCTCCACGATCTTTTAAAAATGTGGGAAGCAAGAGCCTGCCTCTCGAGAAACCCAGGCGTTTGTCAACGATGTCCTTCATTACGTATGCTTTAAGGACAAAGCATCTTTAAGAGAGGGGCAATGTTATGTATATTTTATTAATTATTAGTTAAATATAGTTATCTTAGGTTTATTAATGTGGAAGGGCATGATCAACGATCATGCCTCTTCGCCAAGGGACACCGTAGGGCTGTATTTAAAGCCTTGGTGATCCCCACTTGTAATCATCTCATCTTTTATCAATAATAATATATACTTATTCAAGTTTACCAGAGTTTTTACACTCCAGCCCTCTACACTGCTCTGCATAGACCCTATGACGTCAAGCCTCATAACTGCCTCTGATGAAGTCGATTTGCCTGTCTCTACTAAGGAAATCGCCTCTCCGACACTATGGGCCCTTTGCCCGGCCTCTAGAACTAAGAACGAATTTCTCTCCAACTAAATCGAATTGCCCTCTGAAGCTGACTGCGCAGACCTCTGTGTTGCCTCACTGGGAATAACTCGGCCCCCTTCTTGTTGCCTCTCCGGATCTAGAAAACTTCCTCCAAACCACTGTCCCTGCCCCCCAGTCACTGCTTCGATCTCTAGCTCTCCGGCAGCTGACTGTGTTATTCTGGAAATCAATTTGCCAAGGAAATCAAACTTCTGGTGTTCTTATGTGTCTTCTCGAAGTGCCCATCGACTTCCTCTTATAATCCACTATTGGAGCACCAATAGCCAAGGTTAAAACTTAATCAATGGCTAGGATCATCTCGGAATCGATCCGTGTGAGTTTCTAGATGATTCGCACCTTGACTTAATTAATTATAATTAGTTAACCATATTCCCTAAGTTTAGACTTAGAAAATATTTTAAAAAACTGGTTAATAATCTAATTAAGCCATTTACAGGTGGAATTTCCAGAAACGGTTTCTGGGTTTTGGAGATCTCATGTATTCTAACCTGTCCACTAAATTTCGTGGCTAGAACATATCCGATGCTACAAAAACTAACACTCCCTATTAGCGAGGAATGTGTTCTAGTGTTGCACACTCTCTCACAACACCCTATCTATGTATCATTCTCCTGTCACGTTGCTGATGTCTAGCCACTATGACTGCCTACCACTTCCCACCAACCATTGTGCAACTCTGATGTTGCATCTGTGTTGTTGTTGACCCTGTTGTACTGTTGCCAACACTGCATCTGCACTGCAACTCCCTCTCATCTGTCGTTGTTGCAACTGAAAAACATCCAAAATACTAAATCAACTGTGTTCAGTATGATGCATCTGCCTGACTTCTACTAGACTTTGCATTGTCACTGAAGAATTTGCGTTGTTGTTGACTCTGAACCGTGCCACTTTGCACTGTTGCCAACTCTGCACTGCACTCCCCAGCATCTTACTGCAACTAGTTTGCAATTGTCACTCTGGTTTTGACTGCATCTCCTAAAGGTTAACACTGATCCATCCTGCTACTGAATACTGTCGCCCCCGTAGCGAGGTAATGATCCATGAGGTGGGCTCTTAAAGGACCCTACCCAATCTCTGTAGCTCTCTGGAGCTACAACTCCAAGTCACCCCACCTCACTCCTGGAGGTATTTGGGCAATCATTGCGAAGTCTTCCTCCTACCTAGGGGACAACCTATCTATCTCAGCATGAGTTTTCGCCTGGTCCTGCTTCTCCTGCTTGTCATTCTTCCTTAGAGAACGCGATGTGTTGTAGTGACCGAGCTCACCGCATCTGAAGCACTTGACCTTCGACAAGTCCTTCTTCTTCCTTCTTTGTCCCCCCTGTCGCTGACTAGTACCCTTAGATGCAAGGGCCACATTCTCCTCCGCACTCTTCACGCCCATATTGTTGTTGCCACTGATGGTGCTCTTCAACGGAGCTCGCCTCAACTCTTCCTGCTACAGATCAAACAACATCCTGTCCCACCTAGGCAAGGTATCTCTACCCAAGATACTCTGGAAAAATCCATACCAGTCCTCTAAGACACTATTTAGTGCCAATCATACAAGCTCTATGGGTTGAGGTGTTGACCCAACTGCTACCAGTTGATCTCGGACTTCCTCAATCTGAGTGAGAAAGGCATCTATGCTCTCTCCCTTTTGCATCCTCATGTTCCTCAACTTCTCTTGGAGATACATCTTCCACAACTCAGAAGAACTCTGAAACAGATCAGACAAGGCATCCTACATTTCCTTGGTCGTTCCCTTATCTGCCACATGTGAGACGAGATGATCTTGAACTCCATCCAAAATCATCCTCTTGGCCTTCGTCATTTCCTTTATGTACTCCTTCTGCTGATCGACATTCTGGGGTACTACTACCACACTCTCTTCATAGGGTTTTAGACCATATTCGTCCAGAATATTAGCATCCTTGCTTTCCAGATGACATAGTTGGAGGCATCCTCCAATTTGTCTTGGTCCCTAAGCCCAGTTGTGGCTATCTTTGATATGTTCTAGAAACTCCCTCATCCCCTGCTCGACTACTGCTCTGCTACTCACACTTCTTCATAGAATGTGTTGTTCTGCTAGCTGCTACTGTCAATTTGCAACTAGGAAAATTGAATTTCTTGACTAGAAACCCTCTGAGAGAAATATTCCTCTTTGTCTGTGCTTTTCTCTTCCATTCGACGTTGGTTTTGCTACTACAAAACCCTCTGCATCCAACCAAGGAATTTTCTCAGCAAAAATCTGAGCTATAGTTGCTCCCTTTGACCGTTGGAATCACTAATCCGAGAAACTCGACTTCTCCGCCAACCTGCAACTGAAAATCGAATTAATGCGCCAGCAACTCAGCCTCCCTGTCAAGGATCTGCATAACCTAAAGAATTATGGCATGCTACTCCCTCTGAGCAGCGAAATTCTTCCTCTACTTCTAAGTTTCCTGGATGATCACTTATGCTCTGATACCATGTGAAAATTTCATCTATCACATCAACTGGAAATTATTTTTCTAATTGTTAATTGATTTAACAATTTATTAGTTGTTTGCTACAGCAAATACCAAATAACTCACACTGATTTTCACAAATAAAATTACGGAAATAACAGCGCTGGAAATTGAGAAAATACTAGCACATACACACATAAAATATGACACTGTTATTTTTGGACAAATGACCCCCGAAAAACCCAATGTGGGAAAACCAGTGCAGCAACGAGGGTTTTTATAATTATGCAACAGTGAAAATCTAAATACAATCTATGGATGCCCAATTAGCAATCCAAACAGCAAGAAAAATATGGGCAAAATTATTTAAGGCAATTACCCTTCTTCCACAAGCAACCCCGGCACAACTTCCTTTAGTAAACTCGGCCTCTTGGACCCTCTGTACTGCTCTGCGCAGACCCTATGATGTCAAGCCTCAGAACTGCCTCTGATGAGGTCGTTGGCCTGTCTCTGCTAAGGAAATCACCTCTCCAGCACTCTAGACCCTCTGCCCGGCCTCTGGAACTGAGAACAAATTTCTCTCCAGCTAAATCGAATTACCCTCTAAAGTTGACTACGCAGACCTTTGCATTGCCTCACTGGGAATAACTTGGCCCCCTTGCTGCTATCTCTCTAGATCTGGAAAACTTCCTCCGGATCACGTTCCCTGCCCCTCACTCACTGCTTTGATCTCTGGCTCTCTGGCAACTGACTATTGCTACTCTGAAAATCAATCTACCAAGGAAATCGAACTTCTAGTGTTCTGGTGTGTCTTCTCCAAGTGCCCATCGACTTCCTCTTAGACTCCATTGTTGGACCACCAACAGCCAAGATTAAAACTTAATCAATGGCTAGGATCATCTTGGAATCGATCTGTGTGAGTTTCTAGATGATTTGCTACTTGACTTAATTAATTCTAATTAATTAACCATATTCCCTAAGTTTTGACTTAGGAAATATTTAAAACAATTGGTTAATAATCTAATTAAGCCATCTCTAGGTGGAATTTCTGAAAACGGTTTTTGGGTTTTGGAGATTTCATGTATTCTAGCCTCTCAACCAAATTTCGTGGCTAGAACACATCTGATGCTACAAAAACTAACAACAAATAGCTACATAACATCAAAGTCACTCCCTATATTGGGATCCTCATCACCAATATCACCTTCTAAACATTAAAATAAGATTAAAATAGTTTTACATGCTTAATTAGTGATTTTTCTTTGAGTGAAGGGCACATTGTTACTAACGTCATGATAAAGGAGTTCAATAATCAATGCCCACCAACATCAAGGTACATAGAGGGCTTGGTGTTTTTGATTAAATGTCAATTCCATATCCTCATACATGACAGAATCTAGTGGGAATGTTGCAATCCTACCAATCTTTAAATCCTGTGAACTGTTAAGTCTGCTGAATTCTGAAGGGGATCTAAAATTATCCTTTCCATAAGAGATCTAATGAGGTTGGAACCATTCTCAAGCATCCTGAAACAATTAATGGTAATGTTAAAAATTAAAGTAAATTTAAGTAATGTTAAAAATAGATTTCCCCATATTTTCTTGATGGAAAACAGTCACTATATACTCAGATTTCAATCCTCGAACTCATTTTTGCGAAATGAGGGTTAAATGACCAAGAATTTGTTTATAAGGTAATACTGACACAAATGGAGAGATTATTTTCCAAATTATCCCAATAATTACCTAAATTTATCACAATAAATTGAAATTATTGCAATAATTTAAATTTTTAAATGGGAAAATTATCACAATATATACTACCAATATTAATGGCAATGTTGGTTCTGGCAATATTATCGTAATAATTTCAATATATCAGCAATAAGTGCAACTCTGCTGCTTACCAAAATCTGTCATGACTCTTCAAGTCTAACTGCCAGCATGAACAGGCTTATCAAAAAATGGTGAACTGACTAGGGATATTACAGTGCAATTTGAAGCATGCATATTAACTAAGACAAAAAAATAGTAGCTCACCTGGTGGACCAGTCAAAAGAATTCGAGAACAAACAGTAACCAAATTTGACACATATTTGATATAATCTGGCTTCTTGAGAAACACATACATGGCATCCAATAGTGCAGTCTTTGTATTATCCCTGTCACAGACAACCAGGTTAATTTGGTAAAAAGAACTTAAGAATAAGGGTCTGTACTACCAAAAATAAGAACACCAAAGAAATTAAAACCTTTGGCGTTTAAGAACACCAAAGAAATAAGGCACTACCCACTCTAATCTTATCAAAACCTTTCAAAAACAGGTCAAGAGAGAAGTGAAGCAAGGGAAGAAGTAAATAATTAATCAAAACAAGTTACATCAGGCTAATGTGGGAAAACTTATTTAACTACAAATCCAATGCTCAGCAAAACGCATGTTTGGCATGCATTTCAGATTATAAATTGAAACATCAGTGTATCCAATTAAAAAGCTTTCTACTCCTTCACAAAAAGAGCACCCTTTGATGAATCAGACAAATGAAACACTAAAAAATATTACTTTCAAATGAATTATTTTCCCAAATTAGCCAATATATTAACCCACGATTATATCATTCCACAACAATGATATGTCCATTCTTTCACATTTCCCAAACACAGTCTAAAGTGGTAACACGTGATTATTGGAAACAGTACTAGTCCTATAACTTCCTTATCAATCATGTGCTCAGAGAATGGCCAGATCACTCGTTCAAAGATAGAAAGAGCATTAACCAACTTAGGAATGTAACATTCTTATGTAAGCAACATTTATGGTTGTTGGGTTGTTTCATGGACAGGGACAACTATCACTCAATTACCAATTTGTCATTGGCCAACTCTCCCTCTATATACAGATATGATTTCATGGGCTTGGATCATTATCAGTTTTTCCATATGTATAGTTTGATATTCATTGAAGTCACAATGTGAATCCTTGCATACACTGTCATTCCAAGCGATAAAAATATTATCAATGTTCTATAGCTTGTAAATTTTGTCAGATTCAATACTCGCTTCTTAGACTTCCTCATATCTTTCAATGCTAACTTAATCAACACAACTTGAGGCTTATCCTAAACTCACTATAAAAATATAAGGTAGGTTGTAATTTTTTGAGGAAGCAACCACTATCAAGAAGTTGCATTTCTTTTTACTTAATATTACTTAATTCACAATGGATTGTGTACTCAGTGTTGAAATGATGGTAATATTCACTCGGGTTATTTGCTATTATGGCTAAGCACCTTCGTTATTGTATTACTAGGTTATAATTTTATGGATTGTGTACTCAGAGTTGAAATGATGGTAATCTTCACTTGGGGTTATTTGCTATTATGGCTAAGCACTTCCGTTATTGTATTACTAGGTTATGATTTTACAGCTGACCTAGTGAACTTTATTTTAAATTATTCTAAGTGGCCCAGTCCAACCTAAGCATATAGTTGGCCCATAACCCACTTATGGAGGAAGGCACCCCATCTCATAAGCTATGTATAAATACACACCTCATGAGTCAATTGTAAAATCATATTAATTAATTGGTGATTTGACCTTTTTTAGCCTGCAGGCACCCACATCTCTTGTGTTCATCATTAAGTGTTGTTACATCATGCTGTGTTTTTCTTGACTAGATTAGGGTTTGTCGGCAAGTTCACCATGGATCCACTATCTACTTATGATCTCAACATCATATCAAAGACAATGTGGACTCTTAATTTTCTATCCAATGCTATATCAAGGATGTTTTGTGCCTGAAATTAGGGATTTTCAAAAACTTTCTAAAACAGGAAACAGATTTCTAGGGTTTTACCCTCTGTTTCAACAACACACTCCTTTGTCAGCTTTCTGGTTTTTCCAACAATTCAAAAGAACATTTTTGCAGATTTGTGCCCTTTCCTAGGACAGTGCATTCCTCTTTTCTTACTTCTCAGCCAAAATACTGCAGTTTATTCTGGGCAGTGGTGGCCGTAGGGTTTGCTGGTGGAGCGGATGTGAACCTCTTCTCCCTTATTCAGTTGTTTTCTTCAAGCTTGGGCTGATATCTCTCCAACACGCTTATTTTATGGCTTTTTCCCCCTCTAAAGAGAATGCTATCTGTTACCCACCAAAATGGGTAACCCCCTAGGAGAACTTTTTCTCCTATTCTTGACAGATAGCGAGTCAACCATGTAGCCAGCAACCCCTAACAGCCACCGCTAGCTAATGATATGCAATATATCTCTGCCACTTGCATCAACCATATGCTTCTCACCCATCTGTCATGAGCACATGAACGAAGGCGAGCTTCCTCTCAAAAGGTACTTTGATCATTTTGCAATCAGGTGCTCATGCTTGTATGTTTTTCGGCATTTGGTATGGATTATGGGGTGATCTAAAAAAAGGATGGGTTTTGGCCATAGTCTTGTTATCTCACCTTAAATGGGGGGTTAATCTTTGATCCTAGTCTAGTTGGACCTCCCCTAATGACCCAATGGGTATCGGAGGAGCACTTCGGAAGCCCTAATTGAGATAGTGTAGTTCCATCTATCCCTATGTCATACTTAACAATTTCCATCATACATTACAAGCCCTTATCTCACCTCCATTCTTCAAGTTCAACTAACCATTCATTCTTTGGGATTTGGCACCCATATGTCTACATAACTCAATAGGGCCCAAAAACTTTGCATTAGGAGGTTGATGCAGCTAAAAAACAGAAAGAGCATATCATAGCCATAACGAAACAAAAAGAAAAGAAAAACAAAATGCAAAAGATGGCTAGGAACATACAAATTAGCACATGGGAAAGAGTCTAGCATCAGCTCTACCTCACTCATTATGGAAATCACCTGGTTCCTAAGCATGTGTCACTCCATTACATCAAAATGTGGAACCCTTGTATGTCCCAGCCTTGACGAGTGATATATTGACTCATCATTAAGGGGTAATACCACTGCCACATCATTCAAAGCAAGCTCTAACCCTTGAGCTATGAGCAGCAATACAAAGAAAAAAAATCAAAAAAAAGTAAAATACACACAAGAGAGGTGGAAAAACAAAGACCGAGTTGGTAACTCATGCATCAACGATTGCTTCCTCCTCACATATATACACTCAAGATGTGGATCCCCCATCAATCGATCCCTTTGACCATGGCACTTGGCCATGAAGTCTAGTCCCCTACATGACCATCATTATTATTCAGTAACACCTATCAATTGAAGGGTGGACTGAGGAAATGTTACTTCCCCTTAGGGGTTGGAAGCACCTAATAGTTTTCCTTTAGCCACTCCTACCTATGGAGGAAACACCATTGCGAATTGAAGGCCCTAATTTTGTAAAGGGATCCTTATAAGTTATTTGAAGTATTAAATCACCTATGACACTCAAGCTTGGCTCACTTAGATGCAATAATGATTTTTTTCATTGATGACTAGTTTCTTTCACTAGAATCATGTTGTGATTTTCAAGTGGTTCAGCAACCCATGTCTTGGGCACCTTACCCACAGATACCCAAGCCATCAAAGGAGTATAGTGGCACTGTCAAGAGAAACGTTGAGACTCTTGGGCCTCCTAGCAACACCAGCATATCACACATGTATCAGAGCGTTCCTTTCACCCAGGACGTTGTGACACTTTGCACTAGATATGTTGATTCTTCAAGATGACACAACTGGACCCAGCATGCCCCCAAGCCGGCCTTAGCACCTTATGAGGGATGGCAGCCGATTCAGGGCCCAAATGAGGATGGTCTCACCTTCAAAGACTTGGGAGGGCTAATAGAACCTAGAAAGCCCTCAACGTTGGAGCAGAGATGGACACTTTTCACAATTGGATACCCATAGAGACCACTTTCTAGTGCCCCAGCTAGATTTTGGACCACAAAGAGAAATTGAGGCAAATTTGAGGGCCAACCCTCAAATCATGATTTTCAAATGCTTCTACATCACATTTGGCACCTCCCAGCACTTGGACATGGCATTTGGAGGCTATTTCATGCACAACTTCAGCTCGAGAAGCCTAGTGGCTCACATGTGTGGCTTGTTTGACCATTTATAATCAAAATCTAGTGGGTTGGCTTGTAACCCAAGGAATTCTTGTGACTTAACTTGTTACTATGGGCCTTCAGGCTAATATTAGGACTCATTCTCCTTATATAAATAGAGGAGGGGATCATTTCATTTCATCATCATCACTTGAACTATTTTGGCCCTCCTTAGGAGAATTTCGACCTCTTATATCTTTGGAGAGATGTGATCTATGGAGAACATTGTTTATTGGAGCTCTTGTCTTGGCTTTGGAGAAGTTATCTTGGATCGATGAATGGATTTTTCATGCATTATCTTGTGAGTTTGTGAGTGAGCCTTTTATTGATAAAATTTTGATCTTGTGCCTAATATATGGAATGTATTGGTAATCTAGAATTCTTCTATTGTACCAATTATTGTTGAAGATCAATTGCATAGAATCTAAATATCATCACTGTATGCATTACTCATGAATAGAATATTAAGGGAAATCTCCTTGGTGAACTTTCAAATTAGTTCTCCCAAGTGAATATTGGTCCCTCACAAAGGAAATAGCTAGGGTTTTGTGCTGGGGCATAAAAATTTCCTTACTCCTTTGCAAGGTTTGGCTAATCTATCAATCCCATAGGCTCCATCAAACCAAGGACTAAGCCTTGGCCTTGTCATTTTGGTGGTCAAGCTTTATCTTATCCATAAATTTAATTTCACTCTCCTTTTCTCTCTCTTTTTCTGTTCCCTTAAGGATAAGTGGCCTCACCTAAGGCTTGGTGTGAAATTGGCGAAGAGGGAGGTTTTTGGTATTGGAAGGATTCAACATCAAGGGTAGGATTGGTTGCCCCAAAATCATCCTCCTTGGTGGCTGATTCAACAATTTTTCACCACAATATCTCTTGCCCTAGCTATTTTTCCCTAGAAGAAACCCTAGTTTTGGCTAAGCTTCAACTTAAGGGCTTCCTGAAAGTTTCATCTATCATTGGCCTGTTAATACTCATTGTTGGAAACCTTTTCCTTGATACCTTGACCTTAGGATATTTCATTTTGTATGTTATCACTCAAGTCCTAGCTCTAAGCATGCCCTAGATTTGACCTCTCTAAGGGATGTGAATTGCCCTTTTTTCATTGCTTGAACATTGTGCTTAAGTTGAGCCATCCTTGGGCAGCCTATTGTGTCTTCTTAAACCTTTAAGCCTATAATATCTATTGTATGTGACCTATATTTTGGGAATCTTCCCATTCGTGAAAATCTATAGGGCACCCCTCTACAAGTCCTGTTATTTTTGAGGCAACACTTCCCTATGGATGTTATCTTCTCTCATTAGTGTAGGTTTTAGAGTTTTCTCTTGACTGTATCGGAATTTACAGTGGAAGATTGTGGCATTGTGCCTAACCTATAGATTCTTGAGGCTTTTTTCTTTTGTGATGATATTTGCTAGAGAAGGGCACCTTATTTAAGTCTATTTTTGCCCCCATTTTGTGTGGAATTGAAACATTTTAGCACGGTTTTAAATGCCCGTCATTATGGCTTTCTTGTTGAAAAGTGGTCCCAGCAATTCATATTTTTCTCGATGCTAATGACTATATCAATCTCTGGCTTAATGCCCAATTACTCCATGATTTTTATTTAAAGACAATGAAGGGTCATTTGTTGAAGATTGATAGTGAAAATCTTATATGTAAAATTATTTTCTTTTGCATTGATATATTGCCTTAGGTAGCTATTTTGGATACACCGTGGACTATTTCCCACTTTGAGGGTTTTAACAATGTAATACAATAACATGCTAATCTTGATCTAATTGTGTGAGTGGTTGCTTAAAGTATTTGACCTATTTCGAAAAACCTCATTTTATTGAACACGGTATCTAAGCCCATATGAACACCCACTCATGTTTTTGATTGCGATGCTAAACCTATGTCCCCATATGCATCAAAACATCTGTGGATGTTGACTTTTGTAGCTCGGGCAAGTACTTATACATGGGCCTTATGTCTAGGCGTGTAGACTCACCCACATTCTCCTTAGAACACTTGCTCTAGTGTGAGCAAGTTGCTAATGTAACTTAGCCTAAGTCTAACTTAGGAAAAAGTATATTAGTATGATGGTTTATTAAGCTAAAAGAAACTTACGAGAAGTAAAGTAATTTACTTTATTAAGCTTTAATCTTCGTCATTGATCTCAAGTGAGGCGAGATCTAATCTCGACCATTAATCACTTATAGACTGGGGTTAGAGTTAGGGATTAGCTTAATGTAAAATTATAAAAACAAGGTTGAGGAGAGGAGAAAGACACACTACAGCAACACAAGATTGAGAGATGCATCCTAGTGAGCAGTGTGTTAGATCTGAGGAAGTACAAAGAGGCTAGAGATCTAGATCTGCAAGAAAGATCAAGTGGAAATCGAGGGAAAATCTATTGAATCAGATCCAAATTAATTGTATTATGTATTTTCTCAGGTGGGCCATTATCCCAGGACGAGAGCCCACGTAAGTTTATATTTTTAATGAAAAAATTATTGGACAAAATTATGTGTCATCGTGAATGAGATTGATTATTTAAATTTGCTTCAGCTGAATCATTTAGGAACCTAGTTGTGTATTTATTCAATACATCAGTTTTCTCCTAGGAATTAGATACCGAGTGCTAGGTTCGCAAGAAAAATAACATGGTATCAGAGACAAAACTCTAACGAAAATTGATCTCGAAATTGCAAAAGCCAGGTTTTGTACAGGATTGTTGGGCTAGGCTTAGTTGCAATCATGCAAAGGCGAGAATCTTTTTTCAAGGCCAAAGAAATCTACACTTGATTTTTTTTAGATTAAAAAGAAAAAAAAAAGTGTGAGCAAGGTGGCAACAGACCTAACAACCCACCTAGCCACCACAACACCCAGAAACCTTAAGGAGGACCACACACGAGAGCAAACAAAGTAGACAGACGCGAGGGGTGCGAGCGACATGAATCATCATGTGAGCAGCCGCAAGGGCCGCCGCATGGAAGGTTTTCAGTAGCAGGAGTAGGCCATAAGGAAATTCCTTGACATTGCGGCACATCACAAAGGAGCCGACAGGCCGCTATGTAACGAACAAAGTTTGTACTTCACAATAATCTTCAAAAAATTTAATAAGAATATATATATTGAATAGTGTATATGTGAATGATATGAGATACAATTGTTAGAAATGAGGACCCCGCTTATATACCCAAAAAGGTGCCCCTTCATGAATGGTCATGTCCTTAGAGACATGCCTCTTCATTAACTAATTATTATTTAATTAACTATTATTATGATTAGTATTAATTTATTTATTTATGGTTATTATATCGATGTGTGTTTATTTAGAAGATAGGAAAGTAATTGGGAGTGCGAAAATGAGTTTCGTAGAGGTTTTCGTAGGCATCAAGATCTTCAGGATCATTGCAGCGGTGTGCAGGTTTGGTCGTGGTCTTCACGAAAGAAACCTCCTAGAATTTGTCAATTATTGTAGACAATCTATCCAGTCGTATAGATGGGAGATCAGTGGCGTATTTGTTATCAAATTGTTAGATTACTCCTTTACAAGTATGATCTGATGGTTAATAACGTTTTCAAGAGTTGGATTTGGTTTTTCCATGGCGATCGCAGACCGGAAGGCCTCTTTTTGGTCAGAGTCGTCGCTCTTTCATCCGAATCTAAGGTTTTGGGTCGTGATGTTGTGTCCGGGTAAGTGAAGACTTCCCCAAATCTTTGATGTCGAGCTTATATATGATGTCAGAGATCATGGTAAGGGTTCCTCATGCCGTAATCTTGCTTTTGAATACATGGGCATATAGGATCTGTCATCTGAGGATGCGTGCAGTCCTCTGTCTTGGCTTCGATGAAACATCAACAACTTTTTGGATAAATCAAAGGCCTCTTCCAACCTTTTTGTGCCTGATATATGGATGTAGGAGGCCAAATCGATAGCCAAAACCCAGATCTGGCAGCAAATGCCTTTTTCCAAATTTTCGTTCAGACCCTTGATGGGAAATCAGTCATCATTAGAATTTGGGCATGGGATCTGGTTATAGGTCTAAAGCAAAAGATTCAAAAAAATTGGGGATTCCAACAAATCTTCAAACTTTGATCTATGAAGGGAAATCAATGCAGGATGAATCCAGTCTGCAAGATTATGGCATCCAATATGACTCATCCATCATATTAAACCTGAGGTTATGAGGAGGATATCCTGGATCGAATACCCCCAAAGGTTCAGTCTCTTTCAAGGATGCGATAAAAGGAAAGGTTGAAACACACAAAAATGTTGATCACAACCCCAATATGTCTGGTCCCTATATTGTAAAACAAATGAACCAAATGTCAGCTTTGACAGTAAAATTGCCAAAGGTAAATGAGTTGTACTCCGAATCTCATTCCAAAGCAGTGACGCATATTTAATGATTTCTGGCCCAAGAAGGAGGATATACATCATTGGATCTTTACCACTTGGACTGAAAACTGTGATATTCACCTTTGTTCAAGGGGATTTCTTATTGTCAAATTCGATACAACAAAAGATTTGGATTATCTTTTAAAACAGGGTCCACGGTTTTGGGGTAGTGCAGGTCTATTTGTGATCCCATGGTTTCCAAGCTTTCATGCAAATACCATGGTGGTATCGAAAATGTTGGTATGGATCAAGTTACATAATCGTCTCTTGCATTTTTGGCATCACAAAGTGTTATAAGGAATCGGCAATTCTTTGGGAAAGTTCCTAAAGGTGGATGTGGATAGTCACAAAACAAATTTCCACTTTTGCAACGATTTGTGTAGAGGTGGACCATAGTTAACGTTTACCTAACCGCATTATTCTGATTCATAATAATGTGCAGTGCACTCAGACCCTTAATTTTGAAAATACAGCTTTCAAATGTCGTATTTGTCTTCAAACCAGACATCTACAAAATTTGGGTCCTCGAGCAAAGAAAGATCCCAAAAGAAAAAAGAGACAAGCGCAAAAGTCAAAGGGATTGCAGTTCTCAAATTCACAAGATGAAGAAGCAGAGGAAGAAGAATCCCCGGAGAATATAGCAACTATTGATGATCAAAAGTCCCAAAAAATTTTAGAGAAAAGAAAGGAGAAGCAGGCAGCGCCAGTGGCTCCAATTTTTCCCTTAGTAACCACAACTTCATCTCACCAACAACAGATTGAGAAGGCTATCCTTGAGACAGAAGTGAGCGGCAACATAAGAAATCACGCCTCAGAGAGTTCGGACTCTGACAAAGAAAATTTTGTTAATATAGAAGTAGGTCATATGGCCATTGTATCTTCCACCCCCAACTCTGGTGGTTGGTGAAAAGTGTAGAAAAAGAAGGGTAGAAAAGAGTAGTTTTGACTTATTTCTATGGGAGTTTTTCTTTTAGGATACCAGGTAAGGTTGGTCAACTTGAATGCTTATTAGCATCTACAACACAAAAAAAAAAAATCTATTTAATAAAATTACGATTTTTCCTTGGGAAAAAATTTATTTATTTATTATTTTTATATAAATTATATTCATAACATTGCCTTCCTCTTCAAAAAGCTTTGTCCTCAAAGCTTTATTGTTGACAAGGAAGGTCAACGGTTTCCTTGTCTTGTAATCTATTTGTCGGAATTCTTCGATGATACAAAATGATAGGATCCTCTGAGTAATGAACAAAATTGTCAAACTGAGAAGGGGTCTAACTATCCTAAATCAATCTTCTATGAAATCTTGCAATTATTGGAAACTTGAGATGAATTTTTATCACAACATTGGATTACATTGACATCAATATTCTTTGGAATATAAGTCACTTGTTTTTGGTCTAAACAATAAGGATTTGCAGATTGCTTGAAATGTATGCTCTCATAATTTGGGTGTTAATAATGAATTCTTATGATTTGATTTTCCCTTATCTTGTTGGTGGCAATTTCTTGGTTTACTTCAAGGGCTAATGTTGTTGAGTTGGTTATAAAATAGTCACTTAGATTTTTCATCGTCTGAACTGCAACATCTGAATATGTTTTTACTTCAATTGATTTATCATCTTCTTGATTTGTGATACTGTTTGGATCGGTACTCGTTGCTTTTTCTTCAACTTTAATTGTTACATTTGAAGTTTTCAACACTTCCATCGTGATAAGTTCATCTAATTTGTTTTACAATGATTTCTCATCAATTTTAAGTTTCTTAATTTGAGTCAATAATTTCTCGTTATGGTCCTTGAGGTGAGTAACTTCTTTGTTTTTGTTTGCGATAATCTTTTCAACTTCCTTCTACATATTTTGCATTGACTTTTAGTTTTTTTAAGAATTACTTTTGAGATATCCTTTACGTTTTTTTGGTGTTATTGATTATTGTTTCAATGTGGCGTCTCGTAGCACTACTTTTTTTCTTTTTATAGGAGAACGCCAGAAACTTTTTCTTAGTATTTAAAATAAACAATACTAGTGATTCCATCCAAGGTGAACCCAAAACTGTGACACCTCGATCACTCCATAGGGATCGAACAGAGAATTGCAACATAAAAGTATAATCCCCAATGTTTAATTGTAAATCGGTTATATCATATTGTTTTTTATCTTAGTGGTCTAATTTTTCGATTACATTTGACTCGGAAATCACCAATTGGTAAGCAAGATTAGGGTTTATATAATTTTTTTCTTCAGCGGGAGAGATAGAAATAGTAACATCTCATTCTTCTTCTCCTTTTTTGATGTGTTTCACGGACTCCGCAGATCGATGATCGCTACATCCAACCTAGGTAGATCCCCGAAGGCATCAGTCCCAAAGGCTCATATCGGAGCCTAACCCCAGAGGGTCTTGAGGAGAATTGAACCCCTGACCTCTCAAAGCAAGGTGCTTATGCGACGGGTACTCGACCAATTGAGCAAACCCTCGAGGTTGAAATAGTAACATCAATTCCTGCAAGAGTCCCCTTAATTATAAATAGCACTAGAGCGAAGCTGAGTGAGGTTTCTAAAAATCTTCCATTGCTAGTTTCCATTTTACTTTTCCGGGATGAGCTCTTAAAAGTAACCTTAAATACCTTCCTTTAAGCTTGGTACCTTTTTTATTTTAGATAGTTTTTATAATATCCTTTTTTTAATTTAAATAGAATGGTTTATTGTTCCACCTCTCAATCCTTGGTAATTAAGTATTTTAAAACCTCTAAATACTTATATAAATTCCTTTTTCAATATAACTCCTTTTATGATATATGAGTTAATTTTTTCACTTTGCTTCTAAGTACCTTTTATTTTCTTATATAAAGGGTTTTATAATTGCTTCTTTTATCTCTTTTAATTGTAATCTTATAAATATAATACTTTATGAAAATGTTGACCTTCTTTTTGGAATTGACCCTTTATACTTTTAATACATTAAACTTATAGGTATTATTATTTTTTTAATTACACCTTTAATTAAGATACTTCCTATTTTCCTTTAATGGGACTCAAATATATATATATATATATATATTGGCGAACCTTTTGACCATACCTCTCAAAAATTTAAATTTGGAAAATAACTTATGTAAAGACGTGATTGTCCATACAGACAAATTTGTATGAAAGTTTGTCGGGTTTTTGTGTTGTATGCATAGACAGGCACAAATACGGATTGATAAGTGTATGCGGCAGACTGAATGGGTGAACAATAAGGATTGCACGTAGTGTACAGATGACAACAAGTCATATGATAATTCGTATGGCTGATAGGGGCTATGTACAGTAGTGAAGAGAAAAACTACGTATGGACAGTGACGATGGAGCAGGGAATGGTCGAGTAGCAGGCAGCAGGACGACATTAATGACTGATAGCGGAAATGGTGGTGGCGGAATTACTAGTCGACAGCGGAAATGGATGTGGTGGCATTGGTAATCAACAGCGATCGCTGCGACGAATGTCCAATGACGAGTATTTTTTAATTACTTTTATTCTATATATAATAATTGTGTTTTAATTGTATATATATATATATATATACTAATAATTCTTTTTTTAATGGGAGGAGCTCTCTTAGTTGGCCGTTGGGAGTCGCGTAAAGGAGCTGGTACCAAGACCCAGTCATCCTGGTATGCTCAACTAACAACTTTCTCTATTTTTGAAGTGTGTTTTTACATTATTTTTTAAGGAGGTGGTTAGAAGGTGAGAGGGTTTTTGGTTGTTATCTCTCCATGCTGAAGGTGGTATAGGCTTTCAAGTCGACCAGGATTATCGTAACTATATTGGCAGCTTAGTTGGTTTTATACACAAGTTGAGGTTAGTAAATGGGGAGTGGGAAGATGTTTGAAGTATGCATGAATTCCTAGCTAGAATCGACTTTAGCCAGGGGTGGGAAACCTAGTGTGGGGATTTTTTTACACTTCTAATGGTGCAGCCCTACATAACGGTGGTTGTTGGTGTCGGGCTTGCACAAGTCTGAGTGGACGACCAACATCTTGACGTCTTGACCAATAGACCCCACCTCTGTTGGTGAAGCCAAACAGTCGGGACCTGTGGGTATAGTGTCAAAGGGAAGTCTTGGTGGAACTCTAGTGTGGGGTTACATAGCCCGCAATCCTAGAAATTTTCAGTTGGGTGCTAGAGGCTACCAAATTACTCGATTCGAGGAACTACGAAGCAGGATTAGAGTTGTGGTCTACAATAAAGAGTGGAAGAGAAGTTGTTTAGATAGAGGGGTAGAGCGAGAAGGTCAGACTGTGAGGCAAGAGGGTAGTGCATGGTAGAGAAGATGCTGCAACAACGTGCGTAAGGGACCAGGAAGTTGAGATGGATGAGGTGGTAGCCCTTAACCCTGAACAGTCACCTGGGCATGTTGTTCTACCTGTATCGTTAGACACCTTGGAAGCTCAATTACAGCAAGTTACGTCGCTCATGATACCCACCACCTATGAGTAGTATATATAGGAGAAAAAATTTCTCCTAGATGGTCCTCAACCGACAGCCCCTTTCAGCCACCAGATAGCTCGATGTGACATTATCTCCGCCACCTGATCCATCCATGTGGTCCCTCAACCACTTGTTACGATTGTATGTTTGAAGGTGGGCCTCCCAACCCCGAAGGTATGGCTTTTCATTGGTATAGTTCAGTTATTTTCCTTACTTGTCATGGGTACTTTTGGGCATGGATTGGTGGGGGGAATAAAGAGAAGGCTTGGACTATACTCTTGTCCCCACTTCCCGATTTTGTGGTTATCCTTGTATCCTAGTCCCGTGGGACCTTTTGTACTTGCCATTAGATTTAGGGTTGGAACTACTTGGGAAATCTTGATCTTGGTTGCATGGTCTCGCTCCCCAACACCATATACATCACTCCCTTCCACTCATTTTAGCCCCATTTATCTTTATTCCCATCCAGGTCCACATGTGTCCATTGGGTCCACATAGGGTTAGCCTCCCCCTCCCGTTTCCCACACATTGGGTCAGGCCTGGAACGATGCCTCGGAGGTTGATCCATCTAAAAAGAAAAGAAAAAGCATAATTTGGCAACATTAAACTAGAAATGTACCACAAAATGCAAAAGATGGTTGAGACATACAAATTTAGCACGTGGAAAAAATCCAAACATGAGCTCTACGCCTTATCCATGGACATCACCCTGGTTCCTGTGGGCCCTAGATGAGCCCCCTCCATCATTAAGGAACCCATGATTATCCCAACTCCTGGTGGGCGATGAACTGCCCCAAGTTAAGGGGGTGTCCACTTCTATATACTACATGTCATGCTCTCATCCCCTAGAGCCCATAGCAGTTATGAAGAAAAATCAATCAAAGGCAAAATGCATATGAAGAAGGGTGGAAAAACAAAGGTTAGGGAAACTCATGTACCGCGATTTTCTCCCTCCTACACTCATGTACCCAGGTGTGGGCTTCCCTTATTATAGCTACCCTGGTACCATGACACGTGGTCTGGATGATTCCCTGATCCCCACTCTATTCCATTACCATCTCATTTGTCACTTACCATTTAAGGGAAGTACCATGGAGATGTCACCCCCTTTAAAGGTTGAAACCACCTAACAGAGTCTGTGATTAACCATCTTATTGAGCTTGGAGACATTTGTACATGTCAAAGCCCACTACAGAAGAGCATGCCACCATGAAGTGCCCCATTGATTCCATGATTTGTAAGCTCTCTTACTTGATTATTCTAATGATTTTTTGTATTGGAGGGAAAGGGAATGCATTGGATCTTATGCAGGATTGCAGGTGGGTCTCCATTTGGGGCTTGACCTCCCTTTATGGGGTCCTATCCCTCCAGAGGGCCATATTGGCACTTGTAGGGTGAGCAATGATAGCCATGGGCCTCTAACATAGCAGAGAGTACTTCATGGATCCCCAGCACCACTCATTGATTGCTCATGTTCCACCTTTTGGATGAGGATGATGCACCTAGTTCACCATGCCCAATTGGCTCCACACTTGGCAGATATTCAAGGGTCCAGATGAGGATGTGTCTCATCGCAAAGGAATTATGTCATCATCTTGGCCCTTACGGATGGTTTACAGGCATTTTTTATCCACTTGGATACCCATGAGGATGTCCTTGTGCCCCTCACACCCTTGGGGGCACCACAAAGATTTGCTTCGAAAACAAGGGGCCAATCCCTTGTCCACTATGTTTGAGGTCCATTCTCACATCATGGCAAACTTTGGACTTCATTAAGCCTCCTCAAAGGCCCAATGACTCACTTTATTGATCAGTCTACCATCTTGAGAGGCTTATTATTATGTTATTGAGCTATCTTGGTGGGCTTGTCACCAAGGGATGTTATTGCACATTATTTTATTATTTGGGGCTCAATTATGCCAAATTAGGTAAATCAAACTCATTAGTGATTGTATAAATAGAAGTGAGGTGATTCATTTTCAGCATCATCACTTGGATTGGGATTCAGTAGCTACTTGAGAAGTTTGCATTCCCTTTTGGAGGAAAAGTTTGGATGACATGGATATTTTTGATGTTTGGATCTATTTCTTTTGCCTTGGAGCTTCATTATTGGCATAATTCAATGATTGGATATACTCATTTATACATGTAAGTAATCGTTTTCATGCTTATTCTTGTTATTTACTTTGTCACATGAATTTTCGCTATACAAGTCTGAAATTCACTGCTTTCCTATGCGAAATTGCGGAAATTTTGATCTTTTTGTAGCATTGCATCATTGCATGGACCATGTATGAATGGGTGAATGTCTTATATTATTATATTAAGTTCAGATTCGACCGCCAAGCCATCAATTATTTGTAGAAATTTATAGTTTCCCACCCCGGTTTCAGTTTTCACCTTATTACTCCAAAATAGTTAAATGCCCTTTCCCATATCCATACATTTAACAAACTGGAAAATAAATTTTGCTGAAAACACAAATTTTGGAAATTTTTCAGAATGCTGGAAAATGCAGATTTAAAAATCAGCAAGCATAAAAACAGTGATTCACACATTTGACACAGATATTTTTGGTCAACATGACCCTGGAAAAACTCCCTACAACTCTTGGGGAAAACCAGTTCGAAAGCTCCTTCTTATTTCTGGAAAATGCTTTTACAGAGGGGTGAAATATACAGGGAAAATTCCAGCAAATTAATAACAGACTTATCTGGTTTTCCGTGCTTGCCTCCGCCTTGGAAAACATGCCAGAACAGCAAAATACTCAAAACAGAAATTTATTACAGCAAATGACAGTTCAGAAATTCGTGCCCAGAACTTCGCTGAACAGCCGTACGGACTGTACGGACTGTACGGACTTTTCCAACAAGCTGTCTTTCTCGAAAACAGTGCTGGCTGCCTCGATAAACCTGCCCAGCCACCTAGAAAATCGAGCCCTCTTGCTGTTGTACTATTCCTCGAAAAATGTGCTTCCTTTCTCCTTGAAAACCGTGCCTCAATACCGCTGTACGGACTGCTGTATGGATTTTTGTGCTGCTGTACGGCCAAACTGCCTCGGTATCCGTGCACTCTCTTACTGCCTCGAAAACCGTGCCCTCCTTGCTGCTGTACGGACTTGCTGAGTTTTTCTTCTCCTTCACCCTCTCAAGTTCTCTTCAGAAAAAAGTCTCCAGCTCTCCTTCTCCTCCGCTCTCAATCTGCTCATGAAAGAATGAATGACCTTTTCCTCCTTTTCCTCCTTTAACCTAACCCTAAGTGACTTTTGGGAAATCCCTAAATCCAATGGCTGAAATAGATCGAGATCTGGGTCGAGATTAAATGCTCATTTAAATCTCACTTTCTATTTTTTAATTCACCCCACTTTAATAAAGACCCACTTATCTTTATTTCCAAAATACTTTTTCCTCTTCTAATTTTATATTGACTTTATTAAAGTCACTTTAAAATTAGACTTCAGTAACTTTATCACTTAAAGTCACTTTTAAATTAGATTTGACTTTATAATTTTATAAAGTCACTTTAGTAACTTTATCACTTAAAGTCACTTTAAAATTAGATTTGACTTTATAAAAATTATAAAGTCACTTTAGGAGAAAAAATTAAATTCTTTTGGACACTTTTCCCTAGGCCAAAGATCAAATCCTTAGGGAACCACCTGTCCTCCGGTACCAAATTTCAACATTATTGCATATCGAAGTATAAAGATCTTGAGTGGTTTCTCTCATGCCCTAATGCCAAGCGAAGCTGCTGGAAGGCCTCCTCGATTGGGTAAATCATTTCCAAACGATAAATTCTCTTTGATTCCATCTCTCCCAAAGGATAAGGCACTAATCCTTCCATAGGTGATCACTTTTAAAGAATATTTTTCTCACCTCTCCTCCTCTTTCTAGGCCTAGCCTCCATAGGTCACCTAGGGCATCATTTTTCTGCCATTGTAGCCATCCAAATAGTTCGATCTCTTGTCCACAATTGCGTTAGGGTTTTCTCTAGAGACCCTCCAAATTTTGAGAAATTCCAAAGGTGGGATCTTGAGATATAACAAGCCCTAGCTCAAGGATTGTTTGTTGCCCTAGGTTTCCCTTAGCTAGTGTCCTCATTTGGATTATTGCATTCAATTCTCAAAAAGAAAATATGTCCTTTAATCCTTTCTCTTCCATAATTAGGTCAAGCCCCTCCTTGGCTAATCAACTCCACATCCTTGCTCTGGGTCCACTTGGTCCCGTGTGGTCCCAAAACTTTACAACTCAATGTTCACAAAGATCACATAATGACCATTTCTCCATAAGGGTTTTCAGGCCTAGGAAATCTCTTGACAAGGTATATTCCCAAACCCTAGCCTCAAGAATCCTCTTAGCCTTTCCTAGAGAGCCTTTCACCTTGCTTTTCAAGCAAGAAAGCCATATTGTTGAGTCTCTCCTATGAGTGGGTCTTGGGAATCACCTTTTATCCTTCCATTTATCTATTCATCCTCGTGATTCCCCATATTGTCTCCTCCAATGGTTAAAGTTCGTAAAGAGCATGGAGCCTTAGCTGAGGTGATAGTGGGCTATCGCTCCATTTTTCCCCTTGACCTAATAGTTGCTCCATAGGATCCCCTCCTAGGACCCCTACTAGTTTGAGTGGTAACATTTTTGGCGCCGTTGTCAGGGAGGAAGCAAGTCTACCTCCCTAGTGGATCATTGAGGAATTGATTCATTGACGACATTTCAAATACTCCTCTAGCAACTCCATTCATTGTCCAAACCCCTAGTTTGCTTGAAGGTGACAACATTCCTCCTATAACTAGGGCCGCTACAAGGAGAGAATGAACTCCATCACCTGTTGCAACTGCCCTTCTCCCTGAATTTGAAAAGGGTAGTAATCCCACCCCCAATATGGCAACTAATTCTAGCACTGACCTAAACCAAGACCAACCCAAAATGACTAGAAGTGAAAGGTGTTTGGTTAGTGTCTTTGCCCCTTTGAACTTGAGTAATGACCCTTAACCTTTACCTGAAAAATATAATAACTGGTTGCCCAAGTTCAAGGATGATGCTACCATAAGTGTCTATGACCATATCAAAGAATTCTATTGGAACATTTCCCCTAGGTTGATTTTTGACAAAGATAGGATCATGATGCTTTTTGCTTTGGCTCTTGAGGGACAAGCGAGGGAATGGTACCTTAGTCTTCCCCCAGGATGCATAGACAACTCTGACCAATTTGAGGACATGTTCACGAGAAGATGGCCATGTGATGCACAAGGAACTTTTTTACCAAATAAGTAGGGGAAGGGAGGACATCAAAGAATTCATCCAAAATTTTGATAGGATAGTTAGGGATATCCCCGACCATTTGAGGCCCCTTGATGCTAATATGCTTGACAATTCATCAAAGTTATGGGTGGCCACCTAACACATGCATTAAGAGATAAGAAACCCAAGAGTCAAGACCTTAGTTGATGCCAAAGAAATGGTCATGGAAGTTGAACAAAACATTCGAATTTCCAAGATGGATGTGGATGAACACCTTAAGGCTAAGGTTGAAGTCAAAAAGGGAAAATCCAAAGATCAACACGAAGAAACCATTTTAGTGCTTCTCAAGAAAATGGAAAAGCTCAGCAAAGAAATGAATTCACGAGATAGGCTCTACATGAGCAAGCTCATCGCCTTGGAAAGGGCCCAAAAATCAGGTTATATCCCAAAAGGGAAGCTTTTCCCTAAGAAGCAAAATGAGAGGATAAGACAAGCTCATCTCAAGTCCCCAACACTTTGGCTCCAACAAACATTGTGGAGGAAGATTCATCTTCCGAGGATGAACAAAGTGATGAGGATGAGAGTGATGAGGAGGAATTCAATGAGCAAGCTAACATCATAGAATTCTAAGCCTTTAACATTTTGCTTGGGGGTTCATATACTCATCCTCCCATCAGTGAGGGCACTATTAAAGAATAGAAAAGAAAGCCATCCTCAACGTTGATGATAGTGAAAGGTTCAAAGGGGTCCACTATTCACGAAAAGACAACAACGAGAACCCCACATCTTCCAAGGAAACCAACAAAATGACTCAATTCCCAAGCAGGTCCCTCACAAAGAACCTCTCCTTAAAGATCCCTCGAAGAAAGTCAATCCCAAAAAGGATCCTCAAAAGAAAGAACCCACAAAAGGGGATAAGGGTTAAGAGGTTGAGCTTGATATCGATTTAGAACCTGCTATAGGGAAGATGATCGTACAGGGTCTATTAAAGGATATTGTAGAACTCGCTCAACATCAATGACAAGTTAAGAAATCCCTGGGGTATGAGAAGGAGGAATTACCTTTATAAAACATTCATCTTCTCGATCTAAACTCGACACATGATCCATTCTTGCTCACCTTAGTCGTTAATAACCTTCTATCACATAATTGCATGTTAGACTCTGGGGCTTCTGCAAACATCATGCCATTAAGCGTAATGGAGCAATTGTGTCTTAACATCACTCGAAGGTATAAAAGTGTGCGTGGTTTCAACTCCAAACTCGTGGAAGTGGAAGGCCTCATAAAAGATCTTAAGGTTTCTTTGGCTATGAACCCCGATATATCATTGCTTATGGATGTTATGGTCATAGATATCCCTGATCTTTGGGGGATGTTGTTATCGAGAAAATGGGGAGCCACTATGGATGAACAACTTCAAATGGATTTAGCATACGTCACCATTCCGCAATCTGATGGGACCCCCTTCATTCTTTATAGAGAACTTGCCTACCCTACTCGTGTGGTCAAGCCTGGACCAATCCCATATTACAAGACACGTGAGATTGAGAGGCCTCCCCCCATTCTCCCTTCACAAGAAGTTTGTATTCTCAAGCAAACAAATCACAAAACAAACAAAAAGTGGACGCCTAGAAGGGAATAGAAGGTCGGGGAAGTGGTCTTGGTAGATAAAAATTCCATACCCGTCAAGATTCACGGGAAAGTCGGGGAAGATTATTACTACATTGTCGAACTTAATGACAAGCTTTCATCGCAACAGGTCAAGTTGAGTCATATCACCCCTTTCCTTGGCACTTGAAATTGTATTATATGCATGTTAGTGTAGGATGCATTGCATGCTGATTTTCTCGTTAGAACTAACATCATATGATATTTTCATCATTGATTAGTTGCATTAGATTAAATTTGCATTTTACTTTCTTGTTGATTTTTATGGCCTAATACTAAGCATGGGTGATCATAAGAAACCACAAAAACATGTTGCCCTGTGTGCTTGGTCTTTCATATGTGCAGGTAACAAGTTTGCGGTATTAGGAGATTGGCATTGTTCTCATGAACTCTTATTCGAGTAGCATTGCACACTTTCCCAGGAGCTCATGTCCTAGTTGTAGCTAGATGTTACCCACCACTTGTGGGTAGTATATATAGGAGAAAAATTTTCTACTAGATGGTCCTCAGCCAGCAGCCCCTTGTAGCCACCAGATTGTTGATTTTTGGTAGCATCGGATGTGCTTTAAGTCTCAAACTTTGTGAAGAGGTGTAAACACATGCATTACAAATAACCCAGAAACCGTTTTGGGAAATTCCACCCAAAAACAATTTTATAAGAAAAATTAATTATTTTTAATGAGGACCCTAAGTCTAACTTAGGAAATTAAAATAATTAATCAGTATTAATGTAAATTGTGGGTGAATCTTCTAGATAAAGCAGATCAAGTCTAATATAATCTTAGTCATTGATTGGAGATCTAATCTCGGTCATTGATTTGTCAAAGAGAAGGCTATAAAGGAAGACTTGAGGGTCATTTGTAAATTACACTAAGAGGATCTAGAGATCGAATTTTTCTGACGGAGTAGTGCTCGGATGAAAATCAGATCTAAGTGATTCTTGATTGCAGTTGAGGGGCAGAGTAATTCCGGTTGGAGATTTTCCTAAGTCGGGAATACACAGCGGAGAAGGCAGAGAGCATATCAGCAAAGGCAGCATAGCAACTACGCAGAGGAAGCACTACAACCTTGAAGAGATCTGAAGTTTAGCTGAGGATCAGTCAGATCCAGTGCCGGAAAGTCAGGGCGTGAGACCGGAAGAGCCCAGAAGGGTAGATCTAACCAGCAAAAGCCACACAGTCCCCACGCAGAGTGACACAAAGACTGTGCAGTGCATGGAGGGCTTGTTGTCCGAGGTTTGTTGGCCAGTCGGGCTTCCAGTATCAGTGTGAGATTGCTCTCACTGACACTTTGTCAGTCATATTCTCTGCAGGGATAGCCAGAAAGGCATCCCATATTTGTATTCAGAAAATTATAGCATAATATATAAACCCTCAGATCTGCTTCACCAATTTTCCCACATTGGGTTTTTCCGAGGATGTTTGTCCAAAAACAAACATCCTCAGTTTTTGCTCAGTTTTTGTTTTCGCAAATGTATTTTAATTGGTGAAGGTTGCTTCGGTAACTGCTTCGATATTTTAAGAAGTAATCTTATAATAACTTGTAAAATAAGATTTGCAAGTAAGCGAAGTAGTTCAGCGTGTTGCAGTAGGGATTGCAGATCTAGATCTTGGAATTTTCACATGGTACGCGAAGATCTATGAGGATGAGTGCGCCATGAGTGCTGACGCATTTCTAAGAGGGAGATGGGGCGACAATGAGTTGTAAGTTCACAAGAACTGCAGTTGGGCAGGATCCTGGAGGAGTCTACATCTAGGATCACAACCTTGCTACGGCCCACGGGTGCCCATAATCAACAGTAGCAGGCCGAGGGAGTTTTCAGTGGTGCAGATGAGTGCA
The DNA here is from genome assembly GCA_034641835.2 of Pinus albicaulis. Taxonomy (NCBI): domain Eukaryota; kingdom Viridiplantae; phylum Streptophyta; class Pinopsida; order Pinales; family Pinaceae; genus Pinus; species Pinus albicaulis. The sequence continues at coordinate 80,368,112 of CM076571.1, read as the reverse complement.
GAAACAACAGATGCAATAGTTAGCAGTGCTAACATCTGAGCAACGCAGAGCAGAGTTGCAACAGCGCAGAGGGACGCAGTGTAGAGCAGCAGCAGCGCAATGCTTCAGAGAGACAGCATGGGTCTAGCAGCAATCAGAGTTTCAGCATCGAGTTGCATCATGAACACTTGTTCAAATTTTGGATGTTTTTCAGTTGCTTCTCTCAGTAGTTGTGTTGCAGTGCAATGTTAGCAGTGCCAGTGCTAGTAGCAGATGCGGCGTTTGAGAGGGAGTTACAGTACGGATGCAATGTTGATCGTGGCAGGGTCAGCAGCAATAAAATGCAATAGTAGCGCAGTGATTGATGGGCAGCATGTCAGACATCATCAGTGCAGAGGGAGATGCTTCAGAGTTAGAGCAGTGTCCAGCAGGGCATATCTGTTAGAGCACATTCCTCGCTAAGAGGGAGTGTTGATTTTTGGTAGCATCGGATGTGCTGTAACTCTAAAACTTTGTGGAGAGGCTTAGACACATGCATTACAATTAACCAAGAAATCAATTTGGGAAATTCCACCCAGAAACAGTTTTATAAGAAAAATTAATTACTTTTAATGAGGATCCTAAGTCTAACTTAGGAAATTAAAATAATTAATCAGTGTTAATGTAAACTATGGGTGAATCTTCTAGATAAAGCAGATCAAGTCTAATATAATCTTAGTCGTTGATTGGAGATCTAATCTCAATCGTTGATGTGTCAACGAGAAGGCTATAAAGGAAGACTTGAGGGTCATTTGTAAATTACATTGAGAGGATCTAGAGATCGAATTTTTCTGATAAAGCAGTGCTCAGATGAAAACCAAATCTAAGTGATTCTTGATTGCAGTTGAGGGGCAGAGTAATTCTGGTTGGAGATTTTCTTGAGCCGAGAATACACAGCAGAGAAGGCAGAGAGCAGATCAACAGAGGCAGCGTAGGAGCTACGCAGAGGTAGTGTAGGCCCACACAGAGGTAGCATTGTAGCCTTGAGGAGATCTGAAGTTCAGCCGAGGATTAGTCAAATCCAATGCTCGAAAGTCGGGGCGTGAGACCGGAAGAGGCTAGAAGGGCAGATCCAGCCAGCAAAAGACCAACAACGTAGAAGCCACGCACTCCCCACGCAGAGTGACGCAAAGACTACACAGTGATTGCGCAGCGCAGTGGAGGGCTTGTCGTCCAGGGTTTGTTGGTCAGTCGAGCTTCCAATATCAGTGTGAGATTGCTCTCACTAACTCTTTATCAGTCATATTCTCTACAGGGATAGCCAGAAAGGCAACCCAGATTTGTATTTAGAAAATCACTGCATAATATATAAACCCCCAGATCTGTTGCACCAGTTTTCCCGAAGTGGGTTTTTCTGGGGACTTTTGTCCAAAAATAACGGTGTCCTGTAATTGCATTATTCTTTCTTGCTCAGTTTCTGTTTTCACAAATAAATTTTAATTGGTGAAGGTTGCTTTAGTAACTGCTTTGATACTTTAAGAAGTAATCTTATAATAACTTGTTAAATCAAATTTGCAAGTAGGAGAAGTAGTTCAACTTGTTGCAGTAAGGATTCCAGATCTAGATCTTGGAATTTTCACACAGATAGCATGATGTGCCATTATCTCCACCACCTGAGCCAGCCATGTGGTCCCCCGCCCACTTGTTATGATTGTATGTTTGAAGGTGGGCCTTCCGACCCCAAAGGTATGGCTTTTCGTTGGTATAGTTCAGTAATTTTCCTTACTTGTCATGAGCAGTTTTGGGCATGGATGGGTGGGGGAATTCGATGGAAAGAGTAAGTTAAGTTTGTACTCTTGTCTCCACTGCCCGATTTCGTGGTTAGACTTGTATCCTAGTCCTGTCGGATCTCCTTTACAATTCATTAGCTTTAAGGTTGGCACTACTTGGGAAATCTTGATCTTGGTTACATGGTCTCGCTTCCCGACACCATATACATCACTCCCTTCCACTCATTTTAGCCCCATTCATCTCTATTCCCATTTGGGTCCACATGTATCCACTAGGTCCACATAGGGTTAGCCTCCCCCTCTCCTTGCCCGCACATTGGGTCAAGCCTGGAACGATGTCCCAGAGGTTGATGCAGCTATAAACAAAAGAAAAAGCATAATTTGAACACAATAAATAAGAAATGTACAACAAATTGCAAAAGATGGTCGGGACATGCAAATTTAGTACGTGGGCAAAAGCCAAACATGAGCTTTACCCCTTTTCCATGGCCATCACCCTGGTTCCTATGGGCCCTAGATGAGCTACCTCCATCATTAAGGAACTCATGATGGTCCCAACACCAGGTGGGTGATGAACTACCCCACCTTAAGGGGGTGTCCACTGCTATATACTACACGCCATGCTCTCATCACCTGGAGCCCTGAGCAGTTATGAAGAAAAATAAATCAAAGGCAAAAGGCATATGAAGAAGGGTGGAAAAACAAAGGTTGGGGTAAGTCATATACCACAATTTGCTCCCTCCTACACTCATGTATCCAAGTGTGGGCTTCCTTTATTATAGCTACCCTTGTACCATGGCCTGTGGTTTGGATGTTTCCCTTGATCCCCACTCCATCATCACATCATTTGCCACCTACCACTTGATGGATGTACCATGGACCTGCCACCCCCTTTAAAGGTTGAAGCCACCTAATATGGTTTTTTGTCACTCACATTGTACAGGCAAGTTGCAACGACTCAGGTCGGGGGCTATAACTCTCATCACCGACCTCTCCATTCTAGTTGTCTCCCAATAGTAGGCTAGGGGGGTGGTCCCTATGGAAGATAGAAATGCAAGACTTATTGGCAACCAACAAGTTTGGGAGACACGATTGAATGGCCTAGCCACTTGGTTTATCTTAGCAAGTTACGAGATTAGATTGAATTATTTATGAGGACAGTGCCTTATGGAGTCAACTACTTGCTCTATATCGATTAAGGACCAGGTGACCGAATGAACAATCGTTGCTTATAGAATGTTTATCTATCCTATATGAAATGCAAGATCTAAAATCTAGGTGAAATGCAAGAATCTTGATTGACTTTTATTATATGCCTAGCTAAGTGTATCCCTTTATCCTTGTCTATTTTGAGGCTAGTCTCAAAAGTAAGTGGTAGAGAAAAGTCAAGATGAAGCAAGCAAAGGCTTGGTTAACAATACCTCTCCTTGAAATCTAACAAACCTGATGCCTCCAGTGGTACAGAGACTGTGGCTCTGACGACTGCAAGATCATTGTTTTAACCACTAGAGAGGGTTTAACATTCGCAAGCAAGAGATGAAGGGTGTTCCTACCTTTCTATCAACCAAGATTATGCTTGGAGGTAAATTAATTAATGCAGATCTAGGCCTAAGATGCTAATGCAAAATAATTTGAGTGCTCCTAGGTTAAGATTGATTAAGGATTTTAGTACTTAATAGATTTATCTTATGACTAAGAGTACTTAATCAATGAATGAAGAACAATCTTACCACAAGGTAAAAGTGCTCAATTTCACTTAGTACCCACAAGATATATCCAATACATTCAACGAAAACAAGGAACAATTGCTCAAGTACCAAATGATAACAAGATAGATGCTCTTAATCAATATGTCAAAAAGAGAGATTATCATCTAGAATAGATATCTAATTTAACCATAGACAATAAATTAATCACAATGATGGCGATAAGAAAACTTATCCATCCACAATGTTTACTTGGGGACAATTAACCAAGGCTCCCTTCAACACTTGTATGAAAGATAGCTCAAGATGATTAATGCTCTTTAGACAATTAGGACCTTTTAGATAATGCCAAAATTGTAATTAGATCCTTAATGCTAACAAGAGATGCCAATATCAATCAATTTGAGCAATATTAAACAATCAACAAGATATTAGATATTAAGCTTATGTGTTTGTGTGAGTGAGCTTATTAAGTGCAAAATTGAAACTTTGAAGCTTATGCAACTCACAAGAGACAATGTGTTAGTGCCCTTATTAGCAATGAGATACTTCACCACTTGTCAAATCACTTTAGGAAATTTAATGTAAACAATATAGACAGTGTAAATGATTCCTTCCACAGTGAGAATTATTATCAATAGAGCATAAACAAGTGCAAGCCTTTATGTTACTTATGCTCTAATGACATTCAATGAGCAGTAGGACAGCGGTAAGTTAACTTAGTTTAGAGCACTTTTAGGATACAAAGATGAAAATGCCTATGAGTACCAAAATGCAAATGAGTAAACTCACTATCAAACCAATTTTCCAACACCAAATTTTCAATGAATTAGATGCCAATGCCACTATATATATCAGACCTTGTTATGCTTATGACAATTATTAGATTTCTATGAAAGAACCAAACATTGAATGCCTTAGGCAACTTATGAATTAATTTTATGCCACTTAGATGAGCTAGATGTCGCTGCTCTCAAATGTTTATATGGTTGTAATTAAAATAGTGAGGAAAAGAGGGTTAGAAGAAGCAAACCAGTGAGTGTTTTTAGGCTTGAAAGTGACTAGGGAGCTTGCCCAAAATTCTTCCAAGGATTGAATAGTTGCAACCACAAATGTTAGCTCACAATTTCATGAATATTTGTTGCAATCACTAGGAAATAGTGGCAAATACAAAAGCTAATCAATGATAACCCAAACAAGTAACCAAAATGAGGCGAAGAGGGCAAGGCAAAACGCTGGGATGAAGGCCAGAGGCCAACGATTGGCAGTAGCTAGGGCTAGAGGCCTTGTAAGCCCACGGCAAGGCTAGGACTGGCGTTTGAGGCCTACGGCAAGGATGTATGAGGCCCCTAGGCTTGTCATCTAGGCTAAAGAGGAGGATCGAGGCAAAGGGAAAGGCCCTAAGATCTACGGCAAAGCTAGAGAGGGTTAGTCGAGAGGGAAATGAGAGCAGAGGAGGTTGCGGCAGAGGAGAAGGGAGGAAGCAGCAGAGGAATGAGGGGCAGCGAAGGAGGAAGAAGGGGCAACGGAAGGAAGGGGACGCCGAGAAAGGCCACAGAGGAGGGAAGGAAGGAGGCCAAGGAGGGATTGAGGCCACTAAGGCCTGCAGCCAAGCCTAAAAGGACTAAAAAGGCTGACAGCTAGGCTAATGAAGGGGACGGCAAGGGTTTATGGCCCAAAATAGGCCATTGGCTCACCAAGACAAAGAGAAAAGTCCGCGACTAGGGCTGGAGAGGCAAACGTTGGGCCTAGAAGGCCCTAAAATATTTATCATACCCTTGCAAAATTTTGATTTTACTTCAGATCTTCAAAATCTTCCAAATTCACTACAAAAACTTGAATGTTGGCCCTTCAAATCTGATGGAGACTAGATCTTACCCTCAAGGGCCTAGATCTAGCTCAAACCCTAACAAATCTTCTTAAATAGCTTGAATCTCACCTGCACAAAATGAAAATAAAAATTTCCCAAAACTCCAATATATACAAAATTTAAAAAAAAACCCAAAACCCCAATTTCTACAAAACAAGGGTTAGAAAAATATTTAAAATATATATATTTTACAAAATATTCACAAGATATTTACAAGTATATAAGGCTTGTAAAAACAATTTTTTGAGAAAAATATTATTTTTAAATAACGACAATGGATCAATGTACTTTCGAAAGTTAGGGTATTAACCAAAGCCTTTAGCGAAGTAAGAAAATCGTATAAAAATTCCCAGAGCCCAAACAAGGTTGGTTCTTTTCCAAAGTCTGTGAACTTGGTGCCCATGGGTCAATGTACCTGCAAATCCCTATATATTTCTTCAAGAAAACTTGTTAAACATATGGTGAATCAAATCACCTAAGATAGACCCAAAATCTACCAATAGAATGTTCTTATCACCGACAAATGACGTAACAACCTTATATAAAAATTTAGCACAATATAGAAAAGCACATAACCAGTACGTACCACAAATCAATAAACAAAGAACACCGTGAACTGAACCCCAAAGTCTTTTTATTATGATATTCAGATATTCCCAGCAAATCAATGGATCAATACCAGTGTTTACAAAATTTACATTGACCAAAGATATCTAATAGAATCAAAATGACTTTTAATTATAGAGAAATCCCTCCATGTGGAAAATAACAGCTAGTTGGCTTGATACCCGTCAAATAAATCTTGATCGGTGAGTCACTCATGAGAATGAGGAGAAGAAGAAAAATTCAAAGCATAACTAGGTATTGATGCTTGACAACCACAAGGAGAAAGTGAAATTACTGAAGATGTAGTTGAAGAGTTTTCCATGTGAAATTAATGAAATTGTTGCTTCCAAGGCTTCCATCTTATTAAAACATTTTGACTCTGCGTGGCCATCATGATTACATAAATTTCACTGTCTATATGTCTCCTTTTCTTCGTTTTTATTCAACTTATCATTTTTTTTGAGTTGTTCTTTCACGTTGCAACTGAAATTTCTTAAGACCCTTGCTTGGTTTAGGACCATTATTTTTAGGATGCCGATTATTAGGATTCTCTAGATATGGTTGTTGTTGGGCTGCTAAGGCTTTCTTCGAAGAGTATCCAATATTAATAAGACCAAGGTGTAAGATTTGACTCTAAATTACTTAATTTTCTAGCATAGGATTTAATTTAATTTTTGCCGAAAAAATAATTAATTGACACTAGAGGGGATTAATTATTTTTCCACCCTCAAATATTTTAGCCATGGTGTCTAAGTATGAGGGACCATGCACTAAGATATTTTTTACATCGGATATTACAAATTCAACCCTGAAAAGGGGAATACCCATTCGTTATAGACCCTCAAAATAATTACCCATATGATCTAGTAGACCCAGTGATTTGTCACAAAATAATTTAGCCAAATAGCTTAAATTATTCCCAAACCACTTTTACAAAGACTCGATATAACACTAAGACTCACCTAAGATCTTGTCAATAAATTCCACCCTAGCTTTGGGGTTTAAGCTGGAGGTAAAACTCTGTCAATTATCCATGTTTAGAAACACACATAATACAGTGAGGTTAAAAAACCTCCTAGGATGAAATTCCTTGCCAAAATCAGAGGCTTACCTAGGGTGTTACATAATTAAACGGTCGTACTAGCATCATTCACATCACAATTTTCAAAAATTGGGTTTACAATGATAAAATGTGTTAGTTGATGATTTTGATCGTTGAAAAAAAAATTGTCCATTGCTTCCTTGGAATTGTGACAAAATGGATGCAACAGGGTCCTAGATTAACCCCCTTATTGAGCTTGGAGACACTTGTACATGCCTAAGCCCACTAAGGAAGGGCATGCCACCATAAAATGCCCCATTGATTCCATGACTTGTAAGCTCCTTTACTTGATTATTCTAATGATTTGTAGTATTGGAGGGCAAGGGGCCGCATTGGATCGTATGCAAGATTGCAGGTGGGTCTTCATTTGGGTTTTGGTCTCCCTATACGGGGTCCTAGCCCTCTTGAGGGCCACAGTGGCACTTTTAGGGTGAGCGTTGAGAGCCATGGGCCTCCACCATAGCAGAGAATACTTCATGGATCCCCAACGTCGCTCGTTGCTTGCTCGTGTTCCACCTTTTGGATGAGAAGGATGCACTTAGTTCACCATTGCCTAGTCGGCTTCACATTTACACCACACACTTGGCAGATGTTCCAGGGTCCAGATGAGGCTGTGTCTCATTGTAGGAGACAAAGGGAGGGCTTATGTCATCATTCTAGCCCTTATAGATGGTGTACATGCATTTTTTATTCACCTGGAGACCCATGAGGATGTCCTTGTGCCCCCACACCCACTTGGGAGCACCACAAATACTTGCTTGGAAAACAAGGGGCCAACCCCTTGTCCAATATGTTTGGAGTCCATTTTCACATCAGGACACACTTTGGACTTCATTAGGCCTTCTCAATGGCCCAACTACTCACTATGTTAATCATTTTTCCCTCTTGAGAGGTTTATTCTTATGTTATTGAGTTATCTTGGTGTGCTTGTCACCAAGGATGTTATTATTGCACATTATTGTATAATTTGGGGCTTAATTAGGCCAAATTAGGAAAATTGAACTCATTAGAGATTGTATAAATAGATGAGAGGTGATTCATTCTCTCATCATCACTTGGATTGAGATTTAGTAGCTACATGACAATTTCGCATTCCCTTTTGGAGGACGAGTTTGGATTACATGGATGAATTTTGATGTTTGGATCTATTTCTCTTGTCTTGGAGCTTCAGTCTTGGCATAATTTGATGATTGGATATTACTCATTTGTACATGTAAGTGATATTTTTCACGCTTATTCTTGTTATTTACTTTTGTCACATGAAATGTTGTTGGGATTTTCGCTATATAAGCGAAGTGGAAATTTTGATCTTTTATAGCGTTGCAGCATGGGCCATGTATGAATGGTTGAATGTTCCTAGAGATTACTGTTATTGAATACATCTTGACAAGTCATCAATTATTTCATATCCAAGTATAAAGACTGAGTAGCTACTCTCATGCCCTAATGCCATGCGAAGCTACTTGAAGACCTTCTTGGTTGGGTAAATATTTTCCAAATGATAAATTTTCTTTGACTCCATATCCCCCAAAGGATAAGGCAATAATCCTTCCATAGGTGATCACTTTTAAAGAATATTTATCTCACCTCACCTCTTTCTAGGCCTAGCCTCCATAGATCACCTAGGGCATCATTTTTCTCCCATTATAGCCTTTAAAAAAGTTTGATCTCTTGTCCATAACTACGCTAGGGTTTTCTCTAAAGGCCCTCCTAATTTCAAGAAATCCCTAGATTAAGGATCGTTTCATGCCCTAGGTTTCCCTTAGCTAGTGTCCTCATTTGGATCATTGCATTCAATTCTCAAAAAGTAAATTTGTCCTTTGATCCTATTCTCTTCCATAATTAGGTCAAGCCCCTCCTTGGTTAATCACCTCCACATAATTGACCTAACTCTAATTTCACAAAGATCACATAAAGACCATTTCTCCATAAGGATTTGTGACTCTAGGAAACCTCTTGACAAGGTATATTCCCAAACACTAGCCTCAAGAATCCTCTTCGCCTTTCACCTTAATTTTCAAGCAAGAAAGCCATATTGTTCAGTCTCTCCTGTGAATGGGCTTTGGGAATCATCCTTTATCATTCCATTGATCTATTCATCCTTGTGATTCCCCATATTGGGTCTCCTCCCATCGATGAAATTCCATAAAGAGCAGGCAGCCTTAGCTAAGGTGACAGTGGGCTATTGCTCCATTGTTACCCCTTGACCTAGTAGTTGCTCCATAGGATCCCCTCTTAGGAACCCTGCTAGTTTGAGCGGTAACAACTCCTATAGCAATTGAGTCAAAACAAGCATGATGACCGCAATGAAATTATAAATTTCATGAATGATCTACAGTGTAACCAATGGGAGATGTTGGATCGCTTAGCATCACTCCAACAGGATCAAAGGAATGTTACGCGAATGGAGCAATTGGAGGGGTGCATAGCACATGTTGAATTCCATGTTCACAGGGAGCTTAGTCACCCTGTTCCTCTAGATATTGGTCAGGACCATCCGCCTGCTCATTGATGCTTGTGGCTTGTGTATTCATCCTGGGAATCTTTTGGTTGTATTGGTCTTTCTGGTTTTAAGTTATGAGGAGGTTTTGGCATATTGTTAGGAGTTTTTGTGATGTTCTTCTTGCCAACAACTCTGGTCGGAGTGAGGCCGAAAGAGAAGCGAATTTTGGACATGTATCTTGTAATATTTTGACAAATTAATAGAAGGTTTTGATTGACAAAAAAAATCATATTTTTTTATAATAACTTTTTTTATTGTTTTTCTTTAACTTGTGTGTGTGTATTTTTTTTCAAATTTTTTTCCCTTTTTTTAAAATGATCCTTTTATCCTTATTTTTATTTTTTTTTAATGGCCAAAGGACTAATGATGGAACCTACAAAACGGAGAAGCTCCAAACTATGTGTAACAAAACGCTTCAATTGCGATGGCAACAAAGTTGACTAAGGGTTGATAGCCAAAGGTCGGATCAGACTAGCCCCATGCAGTGGATGAGCAGTTGGAGGGTCGAACAGCTCTGATATCAATGTAACAAACAAAGTTCGTACTTCACAATAATCTTCAAAACATTTGGAATACAAAAACATCCATTGAGGATAAGAATATATATAATGAATAGTGTATATATGAATGATATGAGATATGATTGTTACAAATGAGGGTCCGCTTCTATATCCAAGCAAGTGCTGCTTCATGAATGGCCATGTCCTTAGAGACATGTCTCTTCATTCACTAATTATTATTTAATTAACTATTATTATGATTATTATAATTTTATTATTTTTATATAAATTATATTCAAAACAACCACCAAATTTTATAGTCACTAGGAGGGTGTTGGGGGACGAAAGGAAGTGGTTGGAAAACATTGTCGCGTAAGTGGAAGTCGAGCTACAGCGAGGCTACATTGGTCACAATGCAAGGGGATCGACATCTGCAGCAAGGCGCAGACAAAGTTGGGACATGGATTCGTTGAGGGACGAGCTAGAGATTCCACCAAAATAGAACCCACACAAGAAACAGTCGTTGACCAGGGTTGTAGCAGGGTGTCACCACTGTAGGTTTTGAAGCATAGGCAGCAACACCAAGTTTGAGCAATGTGGAGTTTGTCTAAGCCACCAATGCAAGTTGAGAGGGATCACAGCTCAGGGCCACGCATGTTGAGTAGCAGAGGTAAAGGTAATAAATGTATAGTTGGTATAAATGTCAAATCATCAAATCTCCTCAAAAACGAGACAACATCCATCAAGTAGGTGTATTGTCAGCCTAGGGGCATCCTATTGACTCCAGGGTACAGCAATTCTCAAAGTAACTTCCTAGCCTATGTTATCGAGTTTGTCACACTCAGTAGTTGGATCCACGGATCCTCAGATCATAGATGGATTCAGATATGAATCTGCGAAGATCTACCCAGCATCTGTCCATGCGTAAAACCTTTAACGTCAACCCAGAATTCCAAAACAGATGTCAAGGGAAAATTCTAGAACGAAACATTCAACGGACAAGTTGCCTAACTAAAAAAATCAATGGACAACAATAAGAAATGTATTATGTCAAAGTAGATGGAAAAATCAGCATTGCGAATAGTTAAATTGGGAATTGGTGGGCGATAGTTTATTATTTTTATCTTAGTTGACCATATTATAAACCTTATCGCATATCATTTATAAACTTTAATGCATATGAGGTAAAGGTTATCATCCATCCACATTTATTTAAGTATTTTAATTAATTTTAAAGTTTATTTTCAAGTAGTCCACGGGGTCTTGGATAGACGGTGATCCGGTCCACTGTTAAGGCACTCCTATATGTTAAGTCATCGGTTCAATTCTCGACCCCATTCGAGTGTTAGTCTTGAACATGACCTTGATGTAGCCTCACCCTTGCCGAACTTTTTTTTTTTAAGTTTGTTTTCAATTATAAAAAGTAACTTTTATAAAATAAATTTAATAGTCACTTAATATAAATATAATAATTGATAATTAATGTTTAAGTATTTGTAAATGATGCATTAATTCTAATATTATTAAATTTATAATTATTTTAACCATATTTTATAGAAGTTATATATTTAAAAATTTAAATATGTTTTTTTACTTTTATATAAATTTAATTAATATTTACAAATGATACATTATGTTTGATAATATTCATTTAATAATAATTTTTATAATTATTATACATATAAATTATATATCTAAAAATTAGTATATGTTTTTATTTTTATATTCATATAAATTTAAATTTTAAGAATTATAAAATATTTTATATTTGCTTGTACTTGTTGTTTCCTTGCCATATCCAGATCCTAGCTTTTCAAAATCTGGCAGATCCGTATCTGAATCTGAATCTGTATCCATATCCAGATCTGAATACTAGTAACTTAGCTCCTAGCCCTGGGGTACAAAGTTTCAGGTCCTAGAGGGAGAGAAGAGTATCATCAACTATTTTGAAGCCTGAAGGCATCCCAAGGACATCGCTCCTCAAAAGGTGGTCAACATCCTAGGTTAAATTTCACTATGGAGTCATCCAGGGGGTGATCCGGATTGGGTTGTTGTATAATTTGTCATACATCCTAATGCTTTCAGAAAATTGAAGGAATCAGCTTATGGGAGTAGTTTTAGAGGTGGAACCTAGTTCGAAGAATTGGGGTTTCAAATCTTCCATGCCCAATTTGAAGCCTTAAATGAAATTTTTTAAGGGGTAAAACTTTGCCACTTAAGCATTGTACCCTGTGACGCTATTATACGCATAGAGACTTTTCCAACTATTGATTTTACAAGATTTCCTTAACTGATAATTACTTCCAATTATTCTTAAACCAATTCATCTTATACCGCATTCATCATTAAGTAATTATATAAGAAAATCATCAACAGTAAAACAATAATGAAAGTAGAGATAGCCAAACACAAGAGACACAAAATTTATCCTGAGAAAACTCGAAACCAGGGAAAAAAAAAAGCAACATTTTCTTAGAGAAATTTGTCCAATTCAATAAGAGATACAATCTTTGTTCTAATAATGACCTGAAAAATTATGGGGCAAGACCAACCCTTCATCCTTGAATAATCCTTAAGGATTTGTCTTTAAACCAAGCTTCCTCCAAGCAGAAACTCATCCCTCAAACCAACCCTTCTTCAAACAAAATTAGACCTTCCTTCTTTGCTCTAGAGCAAGGATAAGAGGTCCTCTTATCTTGCTTATTTCATCCTTCTTATGATGATCTGCAACTGCCTCAAAAGATATTGGATGTCCAAATTTGCTTGCCCAAAAGAGGCGGTCTAATTGCCTTTACATATTGAACAAAGGTGCGCCCCAAGTGGTGTGACTATTGGGTTGAGCTGACTTAAGTTGGTTGGATCCGACCTTACATTTTTTGAGGCAAATTTTACAATTTGAAAATTCAAATTTTACTTCATTTGGAGCCAACTCGAAAACATAATTCATTTTTGTCATTTCCTTCTATTTTGGAGGGCTAAGGCAATTTATGAAGACCGACCATAGCGACAAAAATTAAACACTCCCTCTTAGCTAAGCAAGCAAGTATTCATAATGACTTCCACAAATGTTCTCTTATTGAATAAAAATTTATCTATCCCAAGAAAAGGTTGAATGGGCTCAGCTATGTTGATGTATCCATCCACCACATGTTCAACACCAAAACCATGTGGAAAGCATCCTCGCATCATCATCAAAGGAGGAACTAGTCACCCACTAGTCCTAAGTCACCAGCGCAACAAGTCATCACTTGGAGACATGTCAGGAACCCCACCTAACCCATGGTGAAACCTGGCCCATTTACCATTCCCACATGTTGTCACATATCATTGAATGGTAAATACCTATCTGATGCTATAAGGCACAAGCTCAACCCACTAGCCAAACCCCATGGAAATATGGTCAGAACTCATGACCAGGGGAGCAATCTAGGCCTTGATGCTCACTGGGCCAATCTCCCAAGCCAAACTCCATGGCTTACAGGTCAAACTTCATGACCAGGGAGCAATCCAGGCCTTGATGCTTACTAGGACAATATCACCAGCCAAACTCCATGGCTTCCAAGTCAAACCCCGTGACCAAGGGAGCAATCCAGGCCTTGATGCTTACTAGGACAGTCTCCCCAGCCAAGCTCCATGGCTTCCAGGTCAAACCCCAGGACCAAGGGAGCAATCCAGGCCTTGATTTTATAACATCAACACTCCCTTCAACCAAGGGAAGCATTCTCAATCAATCCAAGCTTGTCCCAGAATTATGCCAACTTCATTCAAGGACAGAGCCAATGTTAGCAACCATCTCAATCATAGAAATATATAAGAGCCCCACTGCTCCACAAGCTTTGACCTTTCACCACGATCATCTCCTACACTTGATCAACCAACCCTGAAGCTATCTTGCTTCACAACTTGCCAAACAAACTGCAATACTTTGTTTCAATAGTGATATCAGCTTCTTGCTCATCATAGAAAATCCCCAAGCTAAATCTATGAATCTCAGCAATTGTACTCAACACATGCCTTGGCTCAATCAGAAACTGACTAGCTTTCTTCATTGGATCCTTTACAACAATTGTTTTCCGATCATCCTAGAAATCCAAGTTGCTCCCTCTATCACAGAGGCAAATATTTTTTCCATTGTTGCTCCCTCTGACACGTGAGTCCTTTTACTCTCAAAGCCCTGAGGTAGCTTTATGTACACTTCTTCTTCTTCCTCGATCACTCCGTTGAGGAAAGAGGTCTCAATGTAATTTCCAATCCATAACAGAAGCAACAGAAATAATCATTTCAATAGAAGTGTACTCGTTAACTAGAGGATAATCCTCTCCCTCTTCCTGGGAGAATCCTAAATGCTTGATCTTGTAAATCCACCTTGAAGTCGTCACTGACTTTCCACAAATATCGACACAATGACATTCTTCAAACTTGTTGGTCTTGCTTGCTTCTTCTGAACTGGGAGCCCTTCTGACATGATTCTAGATATCAATACAATTTCTCCCTCTTGAACATGAATCACCCTAGGGAGAATCATCTTGCCACATACTTTGCTCCGTTCTTCCAATACTTCCTTCTACTGCTAGAACCTGGGCAGTCTTCACAATATACCTACAATCCTCACTAGGAGGCCATGGAAGAGTTATTATAATCCAGCAAAAGGAATAAAATCAAGACACTGACTAATAGTAAAACAACAACAATAATAATCAAGGAAGAGAGATATAAGGTACTTATCTTTTGATCGATTTTTCAACTCCCTCTTGATCCTTGCCATCTTGCAAAAATCATCCATCTACAAACTCATCATCCTCGTCCTCATCATCAGTTACTACCCTTTGTTCCTTGCAAGAGCTAGAATTTCTTCTTTCGGCGAAAACATTGATCTAGGTCCAGTTCTAGGGTTTTATGCACAAACCCTAAAGCTTTCACATCATGACTTCAAGTCTTCTAGGATTTACTAACCCTAGATTTGCAATTCTCATTTACTCCTTTTGCAAGTCCAAAAGATTTTGTAATATGCAAATTCTCTTTTCCATATCCAAATGTCCACTATGAAGTCCATCATGTCATCAAACAATCAAGGATGTTCCATCTTGATATCAACAAAAGTAAAGAAACAACATCTTCCAACAATCGTCAAGGACAAATATAGTAGGTAGAATCATAGATACAAATCTCCGAGGGAATGATATTCCAATTAGCATCTTACAAGTGAACTAGCTTCATCAAGAACAATCTTCAAAGGGCTTGAGCAAGGTTCAGACTTTCTTCTGAGTCATTAGCAAATTCTATCCATAGAATTTGTTCATAGAGATTATTGCTCTCGGCCCTTTTCAAACTAAGTATCTCGACCTCTTTAAAGCAATTGTAACAGTAACAATTGGTTCTTCACAAAGACAATCTTCAGTTATGAAAATGACTAGGTCTTCACAAGAGGACTTTTGTCTTCAAAATTGATGAGGAACTTAGCCTCTTCTTTATTGTAAACTTATAAATACCCTTTCAATTGTCATGTCATGAAAGCAGGATGGCATTCCAATGTCCTTAACTCCCTCTAAATCAAATTAATCATATCTCAGATGCTTAGCAACAACCAGAATCGAGCAATGGTACCTTAGTACCAGCATAACTTACTCGGTACAATCATGATCACATCAATACAATACAAATCATCTTTTGTATAAGAGCCTTTATTTTCACAAGGTATGAGGCATTCAAAATAATACTTTGCAAAACGTTCACGATACTTGGTTCATCCCCTTTTTCTCAGATCTTCTCATGCCTTTGAACCATAATTCAAAAACTATTACTTCATACTAGCGAGTGTATAGGATATCTCACAACATCTTTCTAAAGTGCGCGAGTAGCTGGATATCAATATGCAATCATACTTATATAAGACATACGTTTCAGGTCTTCCATAGAGAGCAATATTTAAGACTTACTTTACAAAAAGAACAATCAACAACTTGTAATGTTCCCAAATTTTAGCTACAAAGCTAAAAGGAACATTAGAGTTAGCAGTATTTTTAGTCGGTGAATAAATGGGTAGAAAAGCCCATAAGTCTCCTAAGGAGGAATAAAAACACTTCAAGTGTGAAAGGAGACACTCCTTGCAGCTTAATAAAACACCTCAATGTGAGAACAGGGATAATATCAGGTTGATTCAGTCTACTTTGACTAAGTCAACAGCGCAGATGTGGAGGAGCAGGGATCAAGGAAGGAATAATGCATTTTGGAGGGAGATGAATCTCTTGATAGAAATGACCCAATTGGATGGGGCCCAGGGCAAGCAAACTCACATTTTATTTAAGGAAGAGGATGGCAGCATTATTCTTCATGTTTTAGATTATTATTTTGGTCTGCTCAGACTTTTGCTTCCTCTTGTTGTTTAGCAGGGTTGCTGTGTTGTTTAGCACCGGGTGTTCCCGAACGGGAATCCCACCTCTTTCCTTGAGGAGCCTCTTGGGAGAATTTGCATTCATTTTCCACATCAGGTTCTCAGGCCAAGCTTCAACTTACTACATCAGCGCAGTTTCTGCAGGTCATTGTGCTATGTTGCAGGGTGCAGCAATGGAAGGGATTGGAATCCCACTTTCTGAGTTAGTTTCTCATTGAAGGGAGGTTTCCTCCACTTCGGAGATATATTTGGAGAGATCTTGAGCTCATTTCAGATATGTGGCATCAGGCCACTCATTTCCCAATATTCCCAGCGCTGTTCCAGCTAGGGAATGCGTTATTTTTGGAAGCAGCTTCAGTGGATGGTCTAGTGGCATCTTTGCAGTGTTTCCTTGTGATTGAGAGGTTCATCCTTTCATGGGAGGAAGCCCTTGAGGGATCTACATCAAATCTGATATCTTTCAGCCTTCTACACTCTTATTCTTCAGTGTTGCAGTGATTATTCAGTAATTTTCTGAATATCACATTTGTATTCAGAGTGTATGTCAAGAAACCCTTCCCGGGTTTTCTTGTAATTATAATAAGGAAACTAGATCTCAGTTTTTGAGCATGATTGTCTAATATATGAGCAAATCTATTTGTCTTCTTAATTTCTGAGTTGAAACCCTCTTAAGACTGCGCAGTTTCCTTTGTGCATTATTTCTGAGTAGCAGTGTTCGGGGTTTTAGTGTTTTTCAGCTACACTAGGTGGTGGGAGCTCTGTTTACCTCACCTAGTTTCCTTTGTTTCAGATATCCTCTTGGATTTAGATGCTAGATGGATATATCTAATGGATCCAAGTGATTATTTACATTTTTATGGCATATATTTCTAGAAATGCGTTTTTTTTGTGAATGCATTGTTGAGCAGTCCATTTTTGGAATATTTTAAGATATTCCCAATACTGCTTATTTTCCCTATTTTGGGATACTACAGTGGTATCAAAGCTTCAATCTTGGCTCAGCCTGTGGATCTCAGGCCATTATACTTTCAGGAGAGATGGACAGAAAAGAGAAGGCTCCATTATGTGAAGGGAGAAAGGAAGACAGGCTTACAAAGCTCCTTCCAAGATCTATGCAGAGCTTTCAAGGAGAGCTGAAGAAAATAAGAATGGAGATGGGATCTCCAGAGGAGTTTGGATCTAGAGCTAAATCTAGATTTGCACATGGTGAGTGTGAGCATGCAGCTACACACCATGATGCACAGCGCAGTCAAGTGCCTAGATCTATCTTGAGATGGATGAAAGGAGGGAGAATGCCTAAGAGGAGAACTCTTAGTGATTTGTTGCAGGAGTATGAATCTCAAACTGAGAGGTTTAGAGATCATACCAATTTCCAAGAGTTTTGCAAGATCCAGGTGGAGGAAAGCAAGCAGCAGGATGCAGATAGATTTCTTCTATCTACTTTTGAAGGCTCACCTACATGTTCAGCTAGAGCTTGGGTGAAGGAGCTAGACTCCTATTTACATCAACACCACATTTCTGAAGATGAAGCCATCAGAATTGCAGCGCTGCATTTCAGAGATAAAGGCCCATGCATGCTGAATTTTTGAATCTTATTCTTTGAAAAATGCAAACACTTCCTCTTATGCAAGATTCATTGAAACATTGATGGGAAGGTTTGATGGGAAACTTCCTAAGACACATGAGCAAGAAAAACTTGAGAGAACAAAAGCCTTGCATGTGATGGAGGAGACTCCACTTCAGAAAACCATGGGAGAAGCTGACATCTTGCATTACACCTTGTTAGAGGCAAGACCTCTAGTTCATATTCCTAAACAAGAGGGCATGGGGATCTCTTTTTCACAAGAGGATCCAATTGTTGAGATGTTGCCCATCCACATTGATGAAGATGAGGGCAACAGCGCTGTCACATCTAGACCACATCCAGTACCTCATGCAGAGGAAGGAGGAGCACATGCTCCAGCAGGAGGGATTCTTGTATTCTTGCAAGAAGTTCCCCAAGATCTCATACATGGAGGTCGAAGCACAATCAGTGAGCAGCATGATTGTGAAGCATTGCAGATGGAAGGAGAAGGTAGGGAGGAAGGGCAGCATCATTTGATGAGAGGCACACACCCTTCTCTATTTCAGAGAGCTAATGCAAAGAGGAGGCAGACTGTACTGCGCTGTGAAGGCAAGGGTAAGGTTGCCCAACCATATGTACAGTCCACTCTTGACATTGATGTCTCACTTCATGGGGGCATTCCACCTGGGAGGCCACCAGATCTAGCATTGATGGAAGACATCTTGTCTTTGGATTCACCGCTCTTGGATTTTGGAGAGGTGAAGAGTTTGGAGGAGAACTTTGGCATGGGGGATGTCAAAGTAGCAGGCAACAGCATGAGGAGAGCTTCACATGCCAGATCACCAGTGCTGTCTCTGGGGAGGATCGATCCATATTGGAGGTCTCAACTCTTGGTAGAGTACTCCAAGGATCTTGGTGCTTGCATGATTCTTGATGGCCCTAATGGAGATGACAGATATATGGTGGAGGATATAGTCATCTATTCTCGTGGCAGAGTCTTCTTGACTAGAGCTTCTAAGCTCAAGGAGGAGCTGCTACATGCAGCACATGAGGACTTCCTTTCCAGGCACTTTGATGCATATCTTTCCTTGGCAGAGGAGTTTATTTGGGAGGGCATCCGGTATGATATATTTCAGCATATGGAGAGATGCATAGCCCGGATGGTGATAGAGAGGCTATCACAGCCACCTTCCTACTCATTGGGAGTGAGGGAGCATTTTCAGTTGAGCCATTTCAGCTCAAGGACCAAAGTACATAGTAGAGGAGGTATACATTTGCATTATGATTTGCCTTTCTTTACTTTATATGAGCAGCATGTTGTATTAAGGAGGATCATCCCTTCTTATACTTTATATTGTGATGTACTTGAGGCTAATTGCAGCATTGAGGTTGGCTATCTTGTTGGTGGTTTGTGGGGGGAGCCACATAATTCTTGGTGTGCACCATTGACACCAAATTGTATATTCATGATTCCATCTTATGAGATGATTGTGGCAGCAAACAAGTCGCTGGGAAAGCACTTGTTAATTTTTGTTTTGATGCAGGCAAAGGATGCACTGCGCTGGTTCCATTGGTGGAACTATGAACCACTCTCCGGTTGTCATATGGCAGCTTGTTTTTATTACATTTTGCTTCCATTTACTTCTCATATTTTTATATTCATGGGAAGCATTGTTTGGAGAGTGCTGGAGGTTTTAGAGATGCCCATTGGGAGCATGATTCTCCCCACTTTACATGTTGTATATTTCAGGAGGAACCACGGGCAAACTATGATTGCCACACCACTATTTTTCCCTTCTTGTGGGAGGAGCCACTTGAAGAACTTGAGGAGGCACTTCATGGCTGAATTGTTTGATGGGGAAACTTGGGCCATTCTTGGAGGCCATGTCATTTCAGCCCAAGGACAAAAACAACCCCATGTTTACCATAAATGGAGAGAGAAACCATTTGGATGGAAGAATCCAATCTCTCCATGCAGCCCCAATACATTGTATAAAACCAGGGTTGATGATTCTTTTGATGAGCTACCTAGGATGGCTCATTTCATCTGGATGATAGCATGGGTGGAGTCGTCATTCATTCACCATGTTTGTCATCACTCCTACTTTGAGGAGGCCATGGGACAGCAAGCAGGTTTCCATTCACACTTTCCACCTTTGATTGATGTGGGCCATTTGGTTTTGCACACTTGGGAGGAAACATTGGATGACAGTTTTATTACAGATTATCTTGATGCAGTGATATGGAGGCCATTGATGGGAGGCCACAAGAGGAGTGGAGAAATTTTGCTCTCCCTATACATTTGCTTGAGGACAAGCAAAGATTTTGGAGGGGAGGACTGTAATGTTCCCAAATTTTAGCTACAAAGCTAAAAGGAACATTAGAGTTAGCAATATTTTTAGCCGGTGAATAAATGGGTAGAAAAGCCAATAAGTCTCCTAAGGAGGAATAAAAACACTTCAAGTGTGAAAGGAGACACTCCTTGCAGCTTAATACAACTCAGTTGGCTTTTTCACTGACTGAGTTAATCCCTTGTTATGCACAAAAATACAACTCAGTTGGCTTTTTCACTGACTGAGGTATTTCGATCTGAGACACTGCAGATCTTTTGAGGTTATGTCTGAGGCCTCTCGGCCTTTGATGATTGGACTAAGGCCCTTTTCATATTTTACTAGGCTTGTGACCTAGTCTTGAGGCTCCTCGGCCCACCTAAGGTTTCTCGGATGTTTGTAACTAGCCCTAAGGCCCTCCTGAGGTCTTTTTGGCCCTTTGCAACAGATTGAGACCTTTCAGCCTATTTCCAACAAAAGTTAAGGGCTTTAACCCTCTCCACAGATACAAGTATACTTCAGTCTTCTTTCTCTTTTAGGATATAAATTTTACTCACATAAACTCCTTCATTGTCATACTCCTCCATGGACACTCTTTAACCCAAGCTCTGATACCATGTTGATTTTATATGATTTCCTTAATTGATAATTACTTCCAATGATTCTTAAACCAATTCATCATTTAGTAATTATACAAGAAAATCATCAGCAGTAAAACAATAATGAAAGTAGTAGAGATAGCCAAACACAAGAGACACAATTTATTCTGGGCAAAACCCAAACCAGGGAAAAAATACAGCAACCTTTTCTAAGAGAAATTTGACCAATTCAATAAGAGATACAATCTGAGTTCTAAGAATGACCTAAACATTTCTGGGGCAAGATCAGCGCTTCATCCACGAATAATAGTCCTTGAGGATTTGTCTTCAAAACAGGCTTCCTCCAAGCAGAAACTCAACCCTCAAACTAGCCCTTCTTCAAACAGAAATTTGACCTTCCTTCTCTGCTCCGAAACAAGGATAAGAGCTCCTCTCCTCTTGCTTATTTCGTCCTTAGGATTATCTGCAACTACCTCAAAAGATATTAAATGTCCAAATTTGCTTGCCCAAAAGAGGTGGTTGAATTGCCTTTATATAGTGAACAAACGTGCCCCGCAAGTGGTGTGATTGTTGGGCTAAGCTGACTTAAGTAGGTTGGAGCCAACCTTACATTTTTGGTGGAAAAATTACAGTTTGAAAATTCAAATTTTACTTCTTTTTGAGTCGGCATAAAGATATAATTCATTTTTGTCATTTCCTTCTATTTTGGAGGGGTAAGACACTTTATAAAGACCAGCCACAGCTATCAAAATTCAACATCAACAGTGCAAGAAAGGCATCAATGGGATTTCAAATACAAAAGTTATTCCTTTCGAAAGTTGACCTATCGTGATTGAAAACAATAATTCAAGAGGATGCCACATCAAGCCCCATTACTCGTGGAAAAGGGGCTAGCCACGTGGGGACTGTGAAGAAGACTGTAGAAGGGTTGAAATGTAACTCATGTTGAGGGTTGAATGAGTCAAATTTAACCCCTCGTTAGCTATCAAACTGTGTTATAACCTGTCCACTAAGAAAAAAAGGGGTTTCATTCTATTGGAATGCATTTTGTTCCATAGTAAAGCAGAGTAAGAGAGGGGGTTTGTGTTTTGTAGCAACCCACAAGCCATAGGTCTCAAGTAACTACATAGAGAGTGTCTTCTCCTTTGTATTTGCATTTTCCATTCGAACAAAACAGAGTAGAGCAGCCTCACCTTCCACCTATATTTTCTCCTTGAAAGGGTTTTTGAAATCATATATTGTTATTAGTGGGTTTTGTATATTTATTCTCTATTTTTCACATTTTGTCTATAGCATGCATAAGTAAAAAAAAAACAATTAATAAATCCAAATATCTAAGGAAAATTAACCCTCATCATATAGATTTTAGATTTCAATCTATTTTTATCAAACCTATTGTCCAGTGGAATATCGACAACAGCTTACAGAGTAGTAGGGTTGGACATCCTCTCTGAAGTAATGGAGAAGCATCATACAATCCCTCAAGGGATGGCAACTGTACCTAAGAGCAAATATCTAATAGATACTCAAAGAATCAAGTGAGATCCACATGATAGGTGCACAAACCATAAGAGTATCAGAGTGGGTCATATTTAATCAAAAAGGCATCAAAATACTTTACACAAGCATCATCTTCAAATGTATTTCTAGCTTATGATTTTTAAACAAGTTACCTTGCTTAGAGTATGGGAAGATTGTCACAAGGCCATATTAGGTGCTTCCAAGCCTAAGTGGAGGAACAATTAATAGGCCAACCCATTAATTAGCAGGTGCAAATGATCAATGTCATGATATGTGTTTAACATGACAAAGGATGACCAAATCTTGTAAACACTATGAAATTCCAACATCCTTGAGCGCTGTGATGTGAAGAGGGAGCAATCATGGGAATTGAGTTAACCCTTTTCTTGACTTATTTTTATCGCCCCTCTTGTGCACCTTTTTCATCATTAATTTTCCTTTTTTACATATATATCTTGGTTTACAAGCTTTTATTGATCCATCATGAACCTTTTAAAGATTACGCACTTCACTGCTAATCAGAGTTAATCAAAGCTCATTGTGGACCTTTTAAAGATGAAGCATTTCATTGCTAATCAAAGGTCAAATATTCAAAAGCTCCTTTTAGCCATGAACTAGATGAGGGCTAATGAGGGGGGAAGGGCTCAGGCTAGGCTTTTGTCCATGCACGTTCATTTATCCCTGCCAATATTTTACATTTCAACATTATAGCTCATGATCTTTCCTTTCTTTCTACTGCATCAACCTCTTAGGGAAAAAAGTTTCCAAGCTTCTACTCAAAAATGAGGAAAATAGTTAAACAATACTAGTGATAGATAGGAGTCGACCCAAATATGGGTTGTGGATACATGGGAGAGATGGAAAATGTTAAGTATCGATCACCATGAACACGCGATATCCATGAAAGCCTCCTATTTGTGCTCCTTCTAGACAGTGAAAGAAAAAGCCTCAAGGAAGGTCACACGAGACTGTGGGCGAATAATAACCACCAAGATAAACCATGGGAACAAGAATACAACCAAAAGCAATCTATCATCCAATTCAACTTGTGATCCATACTAGAATGCCCTTAAGCATTAAATGAAAGCACTTGAATTCAAAAATAGCTAATGTACCTTATAATAGATGGTCCACCTTCATAGGCTGAGCAAAATAGATGAAATAAAGCACTAACCAGAGCATGGATCAGAGGTATCTGACACTAGCCATCTGTGGATCATCATAGGGTTGTTGGTTGGAAGGCTGAAACAAATAGGAGAAAAAATTTCTCATGTGGGTTAACCACATGGGTGGGTAACAGTAACCACTCACTATAGAGTTGATGCACATTGTGGCATGAAATAGGCTACTACAGAATTGCCTTCTTCCTTTGCTCCGCTCTGATATCCCACTCCTTTGCTATGCTTAGCTACAGAATAGTAAATCATTACAATAGGAACAAAAACCGTTTTCTCCCTGTTGAGAATTTGATAGGGCGTAGTTTAATTCAATTCTCTACTTGATAATTACTTGTGAATCTTATTTCTCTTACTTAGATCTTCTATTCATTAGCTTATTAGGTCTTTCATCAAGTTAATTATAAAACTACAAAAGACACAATATTTTGGCTCTTCAAGCCAAGGCCAAAACCTCTCCCTCTTGGAGAGGAAAACCCGCAAGTAATTCTTCTTCTAATCTTTCAGTTGACAAGTACAATAATCATGACACAAACTTTTGACCTATGTAGCTTCTTTCTTTTCTGCACTGTTCTACACCAGCCTTAGAGAACTCGGTCCCTAGCCCTTAAGTAATGCAATTCCCTTTTGTTCTTTCTTTGATCCTTGGCCTCCAAGAGAGAATCACTCCAGCACCTTTCTTCCGAATTGTGTAAGCACTGAAGTAGCCCTTAGAATAGGTCTTTTATCCCTTTAGTTCTTGACACAGTCCTACAGATATGTGTAGTCTCGGTTTCTTCAAATGTCCTATTCTCGGTTATCTTACAACACTGATATACACTTGAATATACCCTTGACTGAGCTGAAATAATACTGCGTTTTACTTTGATCTTTACTGAAATTGCCGATGAGATACATCCGAGATTTATGTGCCCCTTTACGCACTAGTTTAAGCCTTCTTTCTTTGCTATATAACCCTTACTCTTACTCACTGAGATCCGCACTGTATTACTTCAGAGATGTCCGAAATTGTGAGTGTCAAATGAGGCCGTGGACCCTTTCTATATATAGGGACATCATCCCTCTTCTAGGCCGACATGTCTTCCTGTAGGTAAGCCGACTAGAACAGCTACTTGAGGGCCAACTTGTTGAGTATTTCCAACACATTTGGAGCTGACTTCGTGGAGCAAGGTGACAAGGTCTTGGAGCATATAATTGTCCTTTACACAAGTGTAACATGACTTCTCATACATGACTCTATTTTATACATTTATAACAAGATGACAAATCCCTAAAAAACATCAAGAAGAAGTCTTTGACCTATAATAAAAACTACTTGCTCATGAAACCCATGAGTCAAGCTTTACAAGATGCATTTTATTATTTTTTGTCTTCTTCATTACACAAATTCATAATTACATAGTCATTACGAAGACCGATCCTAGCTACACTTTTCAACACTCCCCTCATGAACTGGTATTTAACAACCTTTGATAATCATTAGAGTTAGGGGTAGGGTTTTTGCATTCTCCAACTCTAAATTAGGGTTAGGCCTTGGACTCTCTCAAATATTCCTGAAAGTCCACACATGAATAGCTCCATGTGTGAGTAATGGGAACCCATTGTGAATGATCATTATTAGTCCACAACTCTAAACAGACCCCAGAAGGTACCAAGAATGATGACAAATTATACAGTGATCCATTTCAGATCATTTTCTATCCATTCTCTAAGCATCCAGAGCTGTCTCTTAGAGCTGTCTTACTCCCTATCTCTCGACAGGTTTGCTATTTCGTAGCAAAAGATAATGCATCTCAATTCTCATTATTTGTATTTATACTTCACAACAAACAATCAAAAGGGCAAACATCACTATGCCGGAACCAAGTTAGACTCGACCACACTCCCAAGCAAACAGTATTTTAAATAACGTGAAAAAACATGAAATTAGCAGATTCTGTTTGTCCATGGAAATCATAGAGATAATTGAAATAAATTCTTGTGTCATTCCATCTAAGTAGGATCTATTTGATTATTTCAACCTCAGAATGACACAAAAAGACATACCACTATACTTACGATAGAAAATAGGGAAAACTGTCAAGTGAAACATCAATATCCTTCCATTTTGTCAGTGCCCGCTGAAGTATCTCTCTATAGATCTGACATTCTTTTGGCTTGTGTGGTGTCTTTTTCATCTTTTCTGATTTGAGACGATGCCTTTGTTCTCTCTGTTCTTTTTTTCTTCTGACTTGAAGTGCAGTATAGAAAGCACCAAAAGCATATGGAAAACCTATTGAAGTAATAGTAGCAGCTGTGCCTGCAGCAATTCCCACTGCAAGAGCAAGTAGTAAAGCTCTATCAAGTCTCCCATCCATCAGATTCTGCACAGAGATGTGAATAAGATACTAAATAGCATTCCTTATTCAATATGCACATGATTTGCATGAGAAGAAAACTGAACAAAATTCTAGTGTAGAAACCATGACTTGCTCACATAACCAAACAAAAATTATAAATAAAGGACAAAAGCAATTTGTAGTTACCAAATTCTAAAACCTTAAGAATATGTGCAGCTTTTCCTGAGAAAAAAACTGACAGAACTTTAGTGTAAAAACCATGACGTGCTCACACAAGCCCCCAAAAACACCAAAAAAAATTTGATGACAAAGGGCAATTTCTAATTACCAATTTGCACAGCCATTAGAATCAACTATAAGTATACTTCTCTATTAATGTCCATCACTGTACAGGTCATTCATACAATAGTCTGTAGAATTACAGTCAGTTATTAAGAAATAGCTAAACAGTATAGGTAACTATGCTCCAAACAAAACTTGTATTCTTGCATGTGCCCAATAATACTGGGATATAAAGTTTAAACAATTCTTTGTGCCTTGTTCATAAAACAAGAGTACTAAAATTGCCCCTTTTTACAAGGGTAAATTTTGTGATAGTTCAGACTTTTATATCAATTACTGAAAGGAATTTAGGATAATTTTATTAATGTCCAATAAATGACCACAAAGAGGTCAGTGGGACTGCTAGCTACATCAGTGTTGAATACGAATAAAAGGATTTCATTAATGTAGAATTATAGATGTGTATTAAGAAATCTCTTAGCAGCTTAGGTAACTATGTGCAATACAAAACTTATAATCTTGCATGTACCTAGGAATGGTGGGATAGAAACAATTCCAAGTGGTTTGTTCACAGTTCAAACTTTTATGTCCCATATGTAAATTGCCCATGCATAAAGTTTTTGATAGTTCAGACTTTTATGTCAATTACTAAAAGGATTTTAAGACAGATTTTATTACTAAAAGTCAATGGGACTGTTAACTACACCAATGTTGAATACATAGTGGGAGTGTAAAGGTCATAAATGCACATAATCAAAGCAAATCTAATCTACAGACTACACTACATAAAATCTATAGTTGACCACAGAGATCAATGGGACTGCTAAGTTACTACATGAGTGTCGAATACAAAGTTGGGGTGTAAATGTCATAAAAGCATGCATACTCAAAGCAAATCTAATCTATACTACATAAGATACTCGTCTAGATCAAGAAGCAGTTGTAGGTTTTAACCCTGAATAGAAATTATCTACACACGAATCTTATAACAGAAAATAAACAATAGCGAGAGCATAAAACATAAAACAGATAAACACAGAGATTTTCCCCTGGATCCCAAATCGGGATGACCAGCTTGATTTTTCATTCTATTCATTTTAGTGTTACAACACATATATATACATGCCGAAGCATACATAAACCCCAATCCATAAACCCTGGATTAGAACATAACCGTAGTTCCCTTGACCGGATCTACAAAAATACCAGGGGCCGAAAACCATCGTACCCCAATACCATGTGCAAAACCATGCACAAAACCATGGACGCGGACTACCCAACATTCTCCCACTTGTTGTTTTCTTTCCACGGGGGGCCACAGGAGGGCTTAGTCATTGGCCCAATTCTTCAACACCCATTGTTTCTCTACACCAAGAGAACTTCTGAGTGCTCACAGACTTTGTCAATGCATCTGTAACATTCTTCAAAGTGTCCACCTTTACCAGCAACACCCTTTTAGCGTCAACCATATCTCTAACAAAGTGATATTGAACATCAATGTGCTTTGTCTTTGAATGATAAGCAGGGTTCTTAGCCAAGAAAATTGCACTTTGCCTATCACAGTCTATCCTTATAGCTTTTTGTACCAACCCCATACTTGAACACAATCTCTGTAACCAAATTTCTTCCTTGCTTGCATGAGTGGCTGCTATGTATTCTACCTCTGTAGTTGAAAGAGCCACTATAGACTGTCTTTTACTCATCCAACTGACTGCGGCTCCAAATAGGCTAAACACATACCCACTTGTAGATCTTCTTTGGTCCAGATCTCCAGCCCAGTCTGCATCAACAAAACCACGAATGTCCAACATTCTTTCCAATCCTGGTCTTCCCTGGTAGCACAGGCCATAATCACTAGTGCCACGTAAATATCTGAAAACCCGCTTCACTGCTGTCCAATGCTCCTTCCCTGGGTTTGACATAAACCTGCTCAATACTCCCACTGCATGTGCAATGTCTGGTCTAGTACAAACCATTGCATACATCAGGCTACCCACTGCACTTGCATATGGAACACGGGACATATACTCCTCTTCTTGTTGTGTCTTGGGACACTGTTCAGCAGACAACTTTACACCTACAGGGAATAGGAACATTCACCGCTTTACTATCCTGCATATTGAACCTCTGCAATATAGTCTCGACATACTTCCTCTGGTTTAACCAGAGCTTCCTCTTTGCCCGATCTCTCTTAATTTCCATGCCCAAATATAGTTTGCAGCACCAAGATCCTTCATGTCGAATTTGGAGAACAGTTGGGTCTTCAAATCTTGGATAATTTCTTTGTCATTTCCAATCAACAACATATCATCCACATACAAGACTAAATAAATAACACGGTCACCAATTAATTTAAAATAAACACAGTGATCCTCCTTGCTTCTGGTGAAGCCAAGTCCCCGTATATAGGTATCAAATTTCCGATACCACATCCTTGGTGACTGTTTTAACCCATACAGAGACTTCTTCAACCTGCATACTAGTTCTTTCTTACCCTTCACCATAAAACCTTCAGGTTGCTTCATGTAGATCTCCTCTTCTAGATCTCCGTGAAGAAATGTTGTCTTCACATCCATCTGTTCTATCTCAAAATCAAATGCAACAGCAACAGATAAAAGTAATCTAATAGAAGTGACTTTGGCAACAGGAGAAAAAATATCACCAAAATCAATTCCCGGCACCTGGGAATAACCTTTCGCTACCAACCGAGCTTTGTATTTCTCCACCTTGCCTTCTATATTCATCTTCTTCTTAAACACCCATTTTCTCCCAATGGGCTTCCTTCCAGCCGGCAACTCCACCAGATCCCATGCATCGTTTTTGTGCAAGGATGCCATTTCATCAACCATGGCCTCCTTCCAAAGTTTTCCATCCTCTGAATCTACTGCCTCCCTCACAGTTCTGGGTTCATCATTTGTTATAGTTAAGGCAAAACCTGAACAGAAAGCAGATGAACTATACCTTTCTGGTTGCCTTCTTTCCCGAACTGATCTTCTCAAAGCTGGAGTTTGTGGCTCTTCATCTTCTGAGTCTTCTTCTATTGTAGAGTCTGATTCATCCACCTTTAGCTCAAACTCTATCTTCTCAGGTTCCTTTGGTAGGACTTCATGTTTAACAACATCTTTCACTTCTCTAAACACCACATCTCGGCTATACACAACCTTCCTTGTTTCTGGGTTCCAAAGCTTGTAACCCTTCAAACCATCCTTATACCCAATAAAGATGCACCTTCAGATTTATTATCCAACTTGGTCCTTTTCTCCTTTGGAACATGTACATATGCATCACATCCAAATACCCTTAGATGTGAAAGAGAGGGTTTCTTACCAGTCCATACCTCATGTGGAGTCTTATCCTCCAACGCTGATGAAGGTGATCTGCTAACTAAGTAACATGCAGTCTCCACTGCCTCTGCCCAGAATTCTTGTCCTAACCCGGTACCACTGAGCATGCTTCTTGCCTTTTCCATCAGTGTTCTATTCATTCTTTCTGCAACTCCATTTTGCTGAGGTGTATATGGAGTAGTCTTCTGTCGTGCTATACCACACTTCTTACAGAACTCTTCAAATTCCTTCTTGCAGAACTCCCCACCATTATCTGTCCTCAGCGCCTTTATCTTCTTCTCTGTCTGGTTTTCCACCAGAGCCTTAAATTCCTTAAATTTGTCAAAGACTTCAGATTTCTTCCTCATGAAATATATCCATGTATTCCTTGAGAAGTCATCTACGAATGAAACATAGTACACAGACTTTCCCAGTGATGGAACTGACACAGGCCCAAACACATCACTGTGCACAAGTTCTAATATCTTGTTTGCCCTCTTAGCACCAGAAGGAAAACTCACCCGATTCTGCTTCCCATATACACAATGTTCACAGAAATCGAAATCTAGAGAACAATTAGACATACCTTCTATCATACCATCTCTATGCAGTATCCGAAGGCCCTTCTCTCCAATATGTCCAAGCCTTTGATGCCATAGCATGGTCTTTTCTCCAGAGACAACTAGACTTTCCGTCCCACTTTCAAGAACCACAGAACTGCTACACCCATCAATAACAGTGCTACCTTGTAGCTTGTACAGAGTTCCAGTCCGAACTCCCCGCATTAATACTAGTGCTCCCCGAACCATCTTGCAGGCATCTTTCTCAAACACTGTTTTTACACCTGCATCATCCATCTTGCTTACAGAAATCAGATTTCTGGCCAATGCAGGAATATGCAGAACACCAGGAAGTGTTCTAATCCTTCCACCTTGCAGCTTCAGCTTGACTTTTCCACGTCCGACGATTCTGGCCTTCCTATCATCCCTTAGGAAGACATCACCACCATCATATTTCTCATACTCGCAGAACCACTCCCTATGGGGAGTGAAGTGAAAGGATGCACCTGAGTCAATCAACCATGACTCATGATCTATATGTGTATTTGAAGAAGAAGCCAAATACACATCCCCACCTTCATCCGAGGTGGTTTTTGCCTCTGCAGAAGGAGCATCATCAGATCCCTTTCCTTTCTCAGGAGCTTTAGATCTGCAGTCCTTTTTGTAGTGCCCTTCCTTTCCGCATTTCTAGCACACCTTTACAAAATTTCCAGGAGATTTAGATCTCCCTCTAGATTTGGATCTCCCACTCGAACCCTTATTCTTGTTTCTGTTCTGGGACCTTCCTCTTACAGATAAGGCATCTCCATTATGACCCTCCATATTTCTCCGTCTCATTTCCTCCGACAGCAAGGCTGAGACAATGTCATCAAAATTCAAGGTAGTTGTATTGCTACCTATTGCAATAACCAGACTGTCCCACGAGTCTGGTAGAGAACACAACAAACTGATGCACTTATCTTCATCTGAGATTTTAATATCAACAGATGACAGTTGACTTACCACAGTATTGAAGGCATTCAGATGCTCTGTCACCGAGTCTCCATCCTTCATCCTCAGGTTATACAGCTTTTTCCGGAGGAACAACTTATTCACCAGAGACTTAGATTGGTACAAAGTCCCAAGTTTTTCCCACAAATTCTTCGCCGTAGCTTCCCCAGATACATTCAACAATACTGAATCTGAGACACACAACCATATTGTGCTCTTAGCCTTCCGATCCAGCTTCTTCCAGTCTTCATCTGACATTCCCGTTGGCTTAGTACCTGGATCTACCGCGATCCACTGATCTTTATCCACCAACAGATCCTCCATCTTGAGCTTCCACAACTCAAAACTCTGACCATTAAATTTCTCGATCTCTATCTTTCCGCCGCTCGCCATCTTCTCTCACCGCAAGAATCGATCCCGCAGATCTCCCACTGAACAGGGTCTACCTCAGGCCCGAACTAAAAACCTCAGTAGCAAAGGCGTCCCCTTGAAGCCGAAACAGCTCTGATACCAAATGTAGGTTTTAACCCTGAACAGAAATTATCTACACACGAATCTTATAACAGAAAATAAACAATAGCGAGAGCATAAAACATAAAACAGATAAACACAGAGATTTTCCCCCGGATCACAAATCGGGACGACCAGCTTGATTTTTCATTATATTCCTTTTAGTGTTACAACACATATATATACATGCCGAAGCATACATAAACCCCAATCCATTAACCCTGGATTAGAACATAACCGTAGTTCCCTCGACCGGATCTACAAAATACCAAAAATTTAAACCATCGTACCCCAAAACCATGTGCAAAACCATGCACAAAACCATGGACGCGACTACCCACCGGAAATTGGGCACCAAAAAATTTTAGGCGCCGCCCGATTTCGACGTGCCATTTCCTCTCTTACCCCCCAGCGCGTGCTTAGTCGTGGAAAGAATATAACACATACCCAACATTTTGTAAGGATTCTGGACACCACATATCTCCACAATGGTATGATATTGTCCACTTCGGGCCTAAGCCCTCATGGCTTTGCTTATGGGCTTTACCCCAAAAGGCCTCATACCAATCGAGATATTTGTCCATCCTTATATACCCATGATCCTCCCCACTTCTAGTCAATGTGGGACTTTGGTCGTATACCCAACAATCCTCCCCTCGAACAAAGGACCATTGAGCCTCCCCTCAAACGATTATCCATCCGTCCACTCTCTACCAACCAGGATTCTCCGCTCCAATGCGTTGGAAGCACACGCCTTACATGGAGCACCACCTGCCTCGAGAGCTTGCTCTATCCTAGGTCAACTCCTCTTCACCGTGTTGGGACCAGGACACGTCCATGAAGAATCCGGAGCATACCGCCTGTCTAACCGAGCTCATCCACGGATCCCATCGTGATATTACCGGGGCCCACCACCTTCGTTCGGCATTCGAGGATTCATCCACTTCGCTAACTTTGGGGCATGGCTCCGATACCACTTGTAAGGATTCTGGACACCACATATCTCCACAATGGTATGATATTGTCCACTTTGGGCCTAAGCCCTCATGGCTTTGCTTATGGGCTTTACCCCAAAAGGCCTCATGCCAATGGAGATATTTGTCCATCCTTATATACCCATGATCCTCCCCACTTCTAGTCAATGTGGGACTTTGGTCATATACCCAACAGCAATAAACAAAATCATATCGTAAATACATGCAAGTACTGCTGAGAACACCTAAACCCCTGTGGAGGATGTGTTAAATGGAGGTACACAGGAGGTAACCTTAAAGGCCCCAATGCTATCTCCTGCAGATGACGAGCAGGAGGGAAAGCTTGCCTCCCCCAAGTCAGATCTCCCAACATCTACATCTCTCCTAACGTTCAAGACTGTAGAGAAAAAACTCTTGATAAATGGCTTATTGAACAACCTGGAATAGATGGTTTAGGGAGTGTCTTGTTGTTTGGATGATGTACCCAGCTATAGAGAATCGTGATATGAAGTCATTGTTTGGTTCCATGAGCACCATCCAGGGATATGAGACAACAACTCCATAAAGGTATCGCTAACGGAACATGGATGACCTCTTGGGATCTCACAAATATAATGAATGATATGGTATTGATTTCTATCTACCTCTTGGTGCCTCTACTAGGAGAACCAAGAAGAAAAATGTAATCGGCCAATAGGTATCTAGTTTGGGTGGTGGTGGCTAGAGTCTGCGGCTTCTTAGTCTGAAAGCCTCGCTCACGTCTCTAATTCAGATACCAAAATGAGGGCAGGGAATTCTAGGTCTCTTGTAAAAGGTGGAACAATTGAAGATGAAATGCTCCTCCATCTTGGTCTCCTAAAGATAGCAAAGTTGGCAAACCTGTCTCCCTATGCGACGTGATGATCAATTTTGATCCAAAGCCAATCACAACTATGTTAGATTTTCTATTTCGGAGAGGTATTCTAGTCTCAGAAGGTGTCCATGAGGGCAAGAGCACAGGAGAATTAATTATCTACAAGCCCAGTTTATTTTTCTAAGGGACAATTTCTTAATTAAATTATTAACCAGTTTTTAATTATTTTCCAAAGTCTAAATTAGGAAAATAGGTTAATTAATCAGTATTAATTGAAACAAGTCAATTTCTCTCTAGAGACTTTTAGAAAAGTGACTTCATGGAGTCAAGATGATCTTAGCCATCGATCGGGATATGATCTTAGCCATCGATCGGGATAAGATCTTTGCCATTGATTTCTCCACGAGAGATTATAAGAGGAAGTCAATGGCATCTTACAGATCATAGCGAATGAGCAAAGGCGCAGTGATAGTGTGGGGTTTGACACTAGTGCGGGTTTCAGCAGTGATTAAGGAGACTTGCCGAAGATATTTCTTCACAATGTTTTCTAGTTTCTAAGAGAAAGAAGGAAGTCGAATTATTTCTAGAAAGGGAGGCCAAATTAGCTAGTGTGAGTTGTCAGTCATATAACATAGCCTTTGCCACCCCAACAATAGTTCAATTTTTTCGCTCTGCTACTCCATTCTATTGTGGATTATATGGAGTTGTCCATTCTCTTTTGATGTCCTCCTTTGCACAAAAATCTGTCAAGTCTTTGTCTGTATACTCTCCATTGTTATATGAGCGCTATACCTTTATCTTTTTCCTTGTCATGTTCTCCACGAGAGCCTTAAACTCTCTGAACCGATCAAAGACCTCATCCTTGGTCTTTAGGAAGTAGATCCAGGTTTTTCTAGAGTGATCATCAATAAAGGTGACAAAGTATTCGCCAACGCTAAGAGCTCCTGTGGACATTGGACCATAAATATCTGAGTGTATCAATCCTAATACGCCTTTTGCTCAGTTGTCACTTATGGGAAAAGTTGCCTTAGCGTACTTTCATAGTACGCATCCTCTGCATACGTCATCATGCTCAGTACTGAGGATTGGAACTCCTGTAACAGTCTCTCTGAGCATCCTTAGTGCTTCGTGGTGCAAGTGTCACATTCAACTATGCCATAGTTCATTCAAGATCTTTTTCGCCATCAAAATTGTTGCCTATCAGTGCCATTGGAGACTCGAGCTGCAATCTATATAATATGTTGCTTCGAGCTCCAATTGGTCTCATCTTCTTTCAGCTTGGATGTTTGACGTATACCTTCTTTCCAATGAAGTATACATCATATCCCTTGTCTTGTAACTAGGACACTGAAATCATATTCATTCCTATCCTAGGCACATGTGGCACATTAGTGGCTCCGAGACTGGTTCCTGCCTTCGTCTGAAACGCTATGGTGCCTCTCCCTGCTGTAGAATATTTCGTTTTGTTTCCCATAGTGATCTAGAAGTCCATCTGCTCTTCCCGATAGCTCAAGAAGTATTCTCGTACTCCAGTCATGTGAGTTGAAGCCCCACTGTCAATATACCAAACACCTGCAGATGCTAAACTTGACAAGCATGCGAAGTCTTCCTCCAATCTGGAAGATAATTCAGAGACATCTTGATTTTCCATACTTATCTGTGTTATTTTTCCTTCGATTTCTGACGCTTTTTCTTCTCAGCAAAAATTGCATCCCACCTGAAGACTGCACTGCACTGAAGCTACTATGCTGCTCCCTCTGTCACTAGCAAATTTTAGGTTTGGAAATATTTCTCTGTCGACTCACTCAGAGAGAGATTTTCCCACGAAAATTTTTCCCTCCTGGACTGGACTGCGCAATCCCTTAGGGGATTCGATCTACTACCTACGCAGTCTTCTGATCTCCCTCTTTTGTTCAACACTTGTTGTTATGGATTTGTTCTCTTAAGCTCTGATACCATGTGAAAATTCTAAAATAGAACCCCAAGTGCAGTAACAGATATTATTTCTTCTACTTATCAATTCGGAAATAAGTTATTTACAGTATTACATAGTAAATATCGAAATAAATTCTACTGCAACCTTCACAATTAAAAATTCTGCGGAAAGTAAATGCAAGGAAAAATGCTAGCACAAGTACAATCACAATGACACGGTTATTTTTGGACAATCGTCCCTGGAAAAACCCAAAGTGGGAAAATCGGTGCATCATATGAGGGTTTCTTTATTATTATTTAGCAAAATCTCTTGTACAAAATAAAACCAGCAGAATAGAAGAGGAATTTTTGTGAGAAATTTTACAAACAATTTTTCTCATGCTTCACAATGAAATTATGACCCTAGATAGGCCCTACAGCCTCAATATGTCTCACTGCGTCAGCCTCTGCGCAGTCCCAGCGTCACAGCCTCTGCATTGTCCCTATCCCTGCGTCACAGACTCTACGTTGTCCCTCCTCTTTGTTGCTTCCTCTGGTCTGATCCTGCACTCTCGACTCTTGTTGATACCCTCTCTCTCCAACCTGAAACTCTCCCCCTGATTCGATTTTCTCTTGTCGAACTTCAGCAGTAACAAAATCGATCTTCTTGGGCAACTGAGTATTTTCCTGGTGTGTTTCCAAATACCCATCGAAGTCCTCCTTATAATCTTCTCGTTGAAAAATCAACGGTCGGGATTAAAACATAACAAGGGCTAAGATTAACTTGACTTGATCTTCGTCTTTTTATAGAATATTCACACCCAGTTCTATTAATACACTTTAATTATTTTAATTCCCCAAGTTTAGACTTAGGCTGCCATTAAAAATAATTAATTATTTTAATAAAACCTCATCCGAGTGGAATTTCCCAAAACGCTTTCTAGGTATTTTGGAATACATGTGTCTAAGCCTCCCTGCAAAATTTGAGACTTAGAGCACATCTAATGCTACCAAAAATCAACACTCCCTCTTAGCGAGGAATGTGCTCTAGTAATGCAACATGTTGAAGCATCACCCTGACTCTGTAACATCTCCCTCTGCGTTGCTAATGTCTAACACTATTTTCCACCAACTACTGCGTTGCTACATCTATGTTGTTCCTGACCTTGCATATTGCTGCCAACTACTACATCTGCATTGCAACTCCCTCTCATATGTTGTCGCTGCAACTAGGGACCCATCTGTTTCTGCTACTGAAAGGGGTTCTCTACCATACCCATCTGCTCCCTGAACTGAATGAACTTAGCTCTTCCTAGAGCCTTTGTGAGTACGCCTGCTACCTAATCTCCTATGGGGACATACTGCAGCTGTACTACCCCACAATGAACACAGTCTCTGATAAAGTGACATTTGATATCTATGTGTTTCGACCGATCATGAAATACTGGATTCTCAGAGAGCTTGATACAACTATGATTATTACATTAAACACCGGTCGCTTCCATCCTCTTCTTAAACAAGCTCACAAGCAACTTCCTAAGCCATATAGCTTCGCACGTTGTTGTGTTGGCTGCCATATATTATGCTTCCGTTGAGCTCAGAGCTACCGACTTTTGCTTCCTACTGCACCAAGAGATAATTCTTGATCCAACGCTGAAGCAGTACTCGAAGGTACTTTTTCGATCTGCTGAACTCCCTTCCCAATCTGCATCTGTGAACCCGCTCAATCTGACATCATCTCCTCAAGTGTATTTCAACCCATATCTGTACCACGCACATATCTGAGAATGTCCCTAGTTGTTGCCCAATGTACCCTTTTCGGTTCCACCATGAATTGACTAAGGGTGTTGAGAGCGAAACAAATGTCTAGCCTAGTGTTGACCAGATACATGAGTGACCCAATGAGTTGTTTGTACAAGGTGGGGTCTACTTCCCTGTCTCCTGTTGCATCTATTTTCTTCCAGTTGGTGATCATAGGCGTCGCCAGAAACTCTGTTGCATATCTTCCTTGTCCAAGGAAGATCTCTCCATTTTTCTGCCAAACTTCCAGCCCTAGAAAATAATGCATCAACCCCATATCCTTCATGTCGAATTCTACTTCAAGATTCTTCTTACAGTCCTTTATAAGCCTATATGATCCAACCCCATATCCTTCATGTCAAATTCTACTTCAAGATTCTTCTTACAATCCTTTATAAGCCTATATGATCCTGTAAGAAACAAATCATCTACGTATATTACCAGAATGAGTGGCTCATTCTCCACCAACAGATAATAGAGATTGGGATCTACATCACTCTTGACGAATCCCAACTGCTGCAAGTAACTATCAATCTGACCATACCACGCTCTGCGTGCCTGCTTGAGCCCATATAGGGCTTTCTTCAATCTACATACATGAGTTCTCTTCTCATGGGTCTCGAAGCCTTCAAGTTGTTCTATCATCTATGTACACCTCCTCTTTTATCACCCCGTTCAAGAATGTTGTCTTGACATCCATCTGGTGAATATCCTATCCCATCTGAGCTGCAAGGGATATAACAGATCTGATAGAGGTATACCTGGCTACAGGGGTGAAGGTCTCTTCATAATCTATTCCTTCCTTCTGTGTGTACCCCTTTGCCACGAACCTAGCCTTGTACTTCTCTACACTGCCATCTGCAGCGTACTTGATCTTGTAGATCCATCTTGATCCTACAACTGATTTATCCTCAGGTCTAGGTATCACTTCCCAGACATCATTCGTCATGATAGAGTTGTACTCTTCTACCATTGCATCCACCCATACTTGGTGTTGTACGGCTTCCTGAAAACTGGAAGGTTCTTCAACCTGTGCTTCCAAGGCTTGGTATCTGTCAGGTTGCCTATGCTGCCTTTTTTCGATTCTGGGAGCTCCAATGAACTCCTCTGCGTCCCTCAGTGTCTGTCATAATTCCCTACTGGTTCTACCACTGGTGGTAGGAGGCTCCCTCAAATCCTCCTCGTGTTCCTGTTGTTCGATCTGCTGAGAACTGTCAGAATCTCCTCCTCCTAAGGAAATGTTGGTACAGGTCACTATACTCAATCCTAGTGTCTATCCTCCTGCCTATCCTCCTTGTTGCCAGAGAAATCGAATTACCTTGCTTCAGAATCGATTTCCTTTGGGTACTGAGAATGTCCTCGGCTTGATTTCCAAATGACCCTCAAGCCTCTTCTTATAGTCTTCTCATTGATGAATCAACGGCCAAGATTATATCATTAATAAACGTCTAAGATTAAAAGATGACTTGATCTTCGTTTTCTAGAAGATTCACACTCTACTTTATTAATACCCTTTAACTATTTAATTTCCCTAAGTTTAGACTTAGGGTCTGCATTAAAATAATTAATTATTTTAATAAAGCAAGATCCGAGTGGAATTTCCACAAATGATTTCTAGGTTCTCTAGATAACTGTTGTCCAAGCCTCTCCACCAGATTTGAGACTTGGAACACTTTTTAATGCTATAAAATCAACACTCCCTCTTAGCGAGGA
Source organism: Pinus albicaulis (assembly GCA_034641835.2). Taxonomy (NCBI): domain Eukaryota; kingdom Viridiplantae; phylum Streptophyta; class Pinopsida; order Pinales; family Pinaceae; genus Pinus; species Pinus albicaulis. The sequence goes on along the minus strand of CM076571.1, from coordinate 80,329,239 downwards.
AAGTGTTCAAGCAAGATACCACTGTACTACTCTGACTCTAGAACATTTGTTGCACTCATGATGTCTTGGTTGTTGCCCCTCATCTTTGCGCTACTGCCCTCTGTACTGCTGCCTATGACACTGTCTCTGCCACTGCATCATCCGTACTGCAGCACCCTCTATTTCTGAAGACCACCTGTTCCTCTAATGGAAGGGGTTCTCGACCATCCCCATCTTCTCTCTGAAGTAAGTGAACTAAATCTTACTCAGAGCCTTGGTGAGGATATTTGCCACATGTTCCCCTGTAGGAGTGTACCTCAACTACACTGCTCCCCATTGGACATAGTCCCTGATGAAGTGGCACCGAATTTCAATGTGTTTCGACCGATCATGAAACACAGGATTCTCAGAGAGCTTAATGCAACTCTTATTATCACATATAATCCCGGTCAGTTCCATCCTCTTCTTGAGTAGGTTCAAGAGTAGTTTACGAAGCCATATGGCCTCGCACGAAGCTGTGCTTGCTACCATGTACTCTGCCTCGAATGAACTTAGTGCTACGGTCTTTTGTTTCCTGCTGCACGAGGAGGTCATTCCTGATCCGAAACTGAAAGAGTACCCACTGGTACTCTTCTGACCCACTGTGCTTCCAGCCCAATCTGCATCAGTAAACCCACTCAACTGGACCTCATTGCCCTTGGTGTACTTCAATCCATACTCGACTGTCCTCTTCAGATATCTGAGAACATGTTTGGCTGTTGCCCAGTGGGCCCTCCTTGGTTCCACCATGAACTAACTAAGGGTATTCACTGCATAACAGATGTTTGGTCTAGTATTGACCAGATACATCAATGATTCAATGAGCTGTCTATATAAGGTGGGATCAGCGTCATCATCCTTCGCTGTGTCTATCTTCTTCCAGTTAGTAATCATTGGCATGGCCATGGGTCTACATTCTTCCATCTCGAATCTCTTTAGGATTTATGTAATGTATCTTCCTCGCCCCAGGAAGATTTCCCCCTTCTGTTGCCAGACTTCTAATCCAAGAAAATAGTGCATCTGCCCCAAATCCTTCACGTCGAAATCTGTAGCCAGATTCTCCTTGCAATCCTTGATGAGCTTGGATGATCCAGTAAGAAATAGATCATCCACATATAATACTAGAATTAACGGTTCATCCCCTACTCTCAAGTAGTAGAGATTGGGATCTGTGTCACTCTTGATGAACCCCATCTTCTGCAAGTAGCTATTAATTCGCCCATACCATGCCCTGGGGGATTGTTTCAAACCATACAAGGCTTTCTTAAGCCTGCAAACATGAGTCTTCTACTCATGCGTCTCGAAGCCCTTTGGATGTTCTATGTACACTTCTTCCTCTATCACCCCGTTTAAGAACGTCGCCTTGACATGCATCTGGTGAATCTCCCATCCAATCTGCGCTGCCAGAGAGATGACAGATCTGATAGAAGTGTAGCAAGCTACAGGGGCGAAGGTTATCTCATAATCGATCCCTTCCTTTTGTGCATACCCCTTGGCTACAAATTTGGCCTTGAACTGATTTGTCCAGTGGTCTAGGGACTACTTCCCAGACGTCGTTTGTCATGATGGAGCTATACTCCTCCACCATGGCATCCACCCACACCTAATGTTGAGTTGCTTCCCGAAAGCTGGAAGGTTCTCCAACTTGAGCTACCAGGGCCTAGTATCTATCAGGTTGCCTCCGTACCCTCTTCCCGTCTCTAGGGGCTCCAACAAATTCTTCTGCATCCTTCAAAATTTGTTGAAGTTCTCTGCTCGGTCTCCCACTAGTGGTGGGCGGCCTTACCTGCTCTCCTTCATGTTCTTTTTCGGAGGAACTCTCCTCAAAATCCTTGTGTCGTGGAGAGGCACTTGACCCATCCTCTGTAGGTCGTTGAGGTTGTACTAGTGGATCCTCCTCTATCTACGTATCTATAGCCATTTCTCAGGATTTCTTGAAGGCTCTCTCCTCCATGAATTTTACATCCCTCCTTACTACGATTTTCCTGCTACCTGGAATTATATGTGATATGCTTCTGAATTTTCAATATAGCCCACAAGAAAACCCTTTTCCACAGTCTGATCCAACTTCTTGCTCTTCTCTTCTAGAACGTGGCAGTGTACCATGCTGCCAAATATCCTGATGTGGCTCACCTCTGGCTTGTTGCCTGTGAACGCACTCTCAGGAGTTACCTTCCCCAATGCTCTATGGGGAACTCTGTTCTGCACATATACCATTGTATTGCAAGCTTCTGCCCAAAAAAATTTGGGCATATCTTGGTCATATAGCATTGCCCTTGCAATCTCTACTATGGTTCGATTCTTCCTTTCTGCAACTCCATTTTGCTCTGGATTGTATGGAGTTGTCCATTCTCTCTTGATGCCTTCCCTTGCACAGAAATTGGTGAAGTCCTTATTGATATACTCTCCATCGTTATCTGATCGCAGCTTCTTGATCTTCTTTCCTATTAAATTTTCTACCAATGCTTTGAACTCTCTGAACCAATCAAAGACTTCATCTTTGGTTTTGAGAAAATAGATCCAAGTCTTCCTGGAATGATCAGCAATAAAGGTAGAAAAATACTTTGCACCACTGAGAGCAGTTGTGGACATAGGACAGCAAATATCTGAGTGTATCAATTCCAATACACTCTTGGCCCTGCTATTGCTTCTTGGAAATGTTGCTTTAGCATACTTCCCTAGTACACATCCCCTACAGACCTCATCTCTCCTTGTGCTAAGTTCAGGAGCTCCTATGACAGTATTCTTAAGAACCCTCAAGGCTCCATGATTTAGATGCCCTATCCTTCTGTGCCATAATTCATTTAGATCCCTGTCGTTCGTACTGTCAATCAGGGCCACCGGGGATTCAAGTTGGAGTTTATATAGCTTATGACTCCTTACTCCAATTTGTGCCTTCTTGCTCCAGCTAGGATGTTTGACATACACCTTATTTCCAATAAGGTATACGCCATAGCCCTTGTTCTGAAGCTGAGACACTGAGAGTAAATTCATCCCCAACCCTGGTACATGCAAAACATTCGTGGCCCGAATCTTGTTGCCAGCTTCTGTCTGAAATGTTATGGTACCTCTTCCAATGGGGGTACATTTGGCCTTGTTTCCCGTAGTTATCTGGAAATTCATCTGCTCTTCTTGGTAGCTCGAAAAACATTCTCGAACCCCCATCATGTGAGCAGATGCTCCACTTTCAATATACCAAACACTTGGAGGAGTTGTGCTCGACACACAAGCAAGATCCTCATCTAGTCTGGATGCCAGCACTTTCATGTCATGCTCTCATTGCATTTTTGCATGCTCTGGAGGACTGCGTGAGTCCCTCTGACTGCGTGAACCCTTCCAGATGTCGGATCTTTAGTCCATGGCAAATCCTCCCTTTCTGTCTTTAGCCTTTTGCTCTAATACCATGTGAAATTTTCAGATGTGAAAATTATTACTGCAATGATTGGTTTATTTCTCCTACTTATGAGATAAGTTATTTACAGATGCTTCAGTAAATTGTGAAATAAACACATTCGCAGTACTTCACTCTAACCAAAAGCATAAGAACGAAAATTACACAAGTAGCACAATAGAAACAACCATATGAACACAGTTATTTTTGGACAATTGTCCCCAGAAAAACCTAATGTGGGAAAACCGGTGCAGCAGATGAGGGTTTTGTATTTATCTTCAGTAATGAAAAGTTCATTTACAAGAGTCCTCGTGCGCAAAGTAAAATTAGCATACACCTGGTTGAATTTTCTGGAACCTTCAAAAATGTTTCTAACCCTCAGGGTGATCTCCTACACCCTCTACGTCATCCAGCATGTGAGCTCTGCGCAGTCCCTCTCTAGACTACGTAACTCTACGTGGAGGGGTTCTTGCTGTCGATCAGCTCACCCTTCCCTTCACCCTCTTGCCTTCTGCTTCTCCGTTAACTGAATCCTCCCTCCCTCTACTTTCGTTATCCCGCCTCTACAGACTCACCCACTAAAATTGAATTCCCTTGCTTCAGAATCGATTTCCTTCGGGTATTGAGAATGTCCCTGACTTGATTTCCAAATGACCCTCAAGCCTCTTCTTATAGTCTTCTCGCTGATGAATCAACGGCAGAGATTATATCGTTAATTAACGCCTCGGATTAAAAGATGACTTGATCTTCGTTTTCTAGAAGATTCACAGTTTGTTTTATTAATTCCCTTTAATTATTTAATTTCCCTAAGTTTAGCCTTAGGGTCTGCAATAAAATAATTAATTATTTTAATAAAGCAAGATCCGAGTGGAATTTCCACAAATAATTGATGGGTTCTCTGGATAACTGTTGTCCAAGCCTCTCCACCAAATTTGAGACTTGGAACACTTCCCCATGCTATAAAATCAACAAGCCTTAAACTCTCTGAACCGATCAAAGGCCTCATCCTTGGTCTTTAGGAAGTAGATCTAAGTTTTTCTGAAGTGATCATCAATAAAGGTGACAAAGTATTCGCCACTGCTAAGAGTTCTCATTCACATTGGGCCACAAATATCTAAGTGTATCAATCCTAATACGCTTTTTGCTTTGTTGTCACTTCTGGGAAAAATTGCCTTAGCGTACTTCCCTAGTACACATCCTCTGCATACGTCATCATGCTCAGTACCGAGGACTGGAACTCCTATAATAGTCTCCCGAGCATCCTTAGTGCTCCATGGTGCAGTGTCCCATTCACCTGTGCCATAGTTCATTCAGATCTTTTTCACCATCAAGATTACTGCCCATCAGTGCGATTGGAGACTCGAGCTGCAATCTATATAGTTTGTTGCTTTGAGCTCCAATTTGTCTCATCTTCTTCCAGCCTGTATGTTTGACGTATACCTTCTTTCCAATGAAGTATACATCGCATCCCTTGTCCTGTAACTGGGACACTGAAATCAAATTCATTCCTAACCCGGGCACATGCAGCACATTAGTGGCTCTGATGCTAGTTCCTACCTCCGTCTGAAACGCTATGGTGCCTCTCCCTACTGAAGTACATTTCGTTATGTTTCCCATAGTGATCTGGAATTCCATCTACTCTTCCTAATAGCTCGAGAAGTATTCTCGTACTCCAATCATGTGAGTTGAAGCCCCGCTATCAATATACCCAACACCTTCAGATGCTGAACTTGACAAGCATGTGAAGTCTTCTTCCAATCTAGAAGGTAATTAAGAGACATCTTGATTTTCCATACTTACCTGTGCTATTTTTCATTCGATTTCTGACACTTTTTCTGCCCAGCAAAAATTGCGTCCCACCTGAATACTGCACTGCGTTGCTCCCTCTGTCACTAGCAAACTTTCGGTCTAGAAATCTTTCTCTTTGTCGACTCACTCAGAGAGAGATTTTCCAACGAAAATTTTTCCCTCCTGGACTGGACTACGCAATCCCTCAAGGGATTCGATCTACTGCCTATGCAGTCTTCTGATCTCCCTCTTCTGTTCAGCGCTGACTCTTCTACATTTGTTCTCTTAGCTTTGATACCATGTGAAAAATCTAAAATAGAACACCAACTGCAGTAACAGATATTATTTCTTCTACTTATCAATTTGGAAATAAGCTGTTTACAGTATAACATAGTAAATATAGAAATATATTCTACTGCAGCCTTCACAATTAAAAACTCTGTGGAAAGTAAATGCAAGAAAAAATTCTAGCACAAGTACAATCACAATGACAGTTATTTTTGGACAATCGTCCTCGGAAAAACCCAATGTGGGAAAACCGGTGCAGCATATGAGGGTTTCTTTATTATTCTTCAGCAAAATCTCTTGTACAAAATACAACAAGCAGAATAGAAGAGGAATTTTTGTTAGAAATTTTATGAACAATTTTTCTCACGATTCACAGTGAAATTATGACCCTGGAGAGGCCCTACAGCCTCACTGCGTCAGCCTCTGCGCAATCCCAGCGTCACAACCTCTGCATTGTCCCTATCCCTAAGTCACAGCCTCACTACGTCAGCCTCTGCGCAATCCCAGAATCACAACCTCTACATTGTCCCTATCCCTGAGTCACAGCCTCTACGTTGTCCCTCCTCTGTGCTGCTTCCTTCGGTCTGATCCTGCATTCTCGACTCTTGTTGATACCCTCTCTCTCCAACCTGCAACTCTCCCTTTGATTCGATTTTCTCTTGCCGAACTTCATCCACTGAGAAAATCGATCTTCTTGGGTAATTGAGTATCTGCCTGGTGTGTTTCCAAATGCCCATCGAAGCCCTTATAATCTTCTCGTTGAGAAATCAACGTCCCGAGTTAAAACATAATCAAGGGCTAAGATTAACTTCACTTGATCTTCGTCTTTTTTCTAGAAGATTCACACGCAGTTCTATTAATACACTTTAATTATTTTAATTCCCTAAGTTTAGACTTAAGTTGCCATTAAAAATAATTAATTATTTTAATAAAACCTCATCCAGGTGGAATTTCCCAAAACGCTTTCTGGGTATTTTGGAATACATGTGTCTAAGCCTCCCTGCAAAATTAGACTTAAAGCACATCCGATGCTACCAGAAATCAACAAAAAGAGTTATAAATTAAAGTCGAAGAATTTTAAGAGCCTTATTATTATTAAAGGAAAGGTTTAATAATTGGTGGAATGAAAACATTATAAAAAAGATGTAGAAAGTGAAACAACTATATATATATGCACACTATTTCAAAAAATTTAAAAAAAAATTAAAAATACAAAAAGTAAAAACATTTAAAAGATATTTAAAGAAGAAAAAAAATTAAATTAAAATGGTATTATAAAAATAATAGCCGAGTTATAAAGTACTAAGCCGAAGTGGAATATTACAAGATTTTTGGACAAAAGAAAAATGAAGTCATGTAATGAGGAAAAAAGAAGATTTCTAAAACTTCACAAAAGCCATGCTTCAGTGCTACTTAGATTCAAGAGGACTCTTGCAAGGAAAGATATTACTATTTTAATTGCTCTCACTGAAAAAAATAATCATGTCCTAAATTTACTAACTAGTTAGCGATTCCAAATTCAAATACAATCGCAAAATTAGACTTTCGGAGACTAAACAATATGAAATAACTAAATTTACAGCCAAACATTAGGGATTGTATTTTTGTATCACAATTCACTGTTATATCTTTTTGGAGCAATGACGGTGACTTACTTATGGGTTCACCCTAGATGGAAACACTAGGGACCTTCCTCTTAAACACAAAGAAGTAGTTTTTGGCATTCTCCTACAAGAAGAAAAAAATAACATTATAGGATGTTACATTAGAGTCTAAGACGAACAAAGCTTGCTCACAAAGTATTCAGAATATCTAAAATATGAAAATATCCATAAGGATTATTAATAATATATAAATGTCAGTACAAAATGATATGATATGATGGAATACAATAAGGGTCCCGTAAATATACCTAGGCGAGATGCCCCTTCATGAATAGTCATGTCCTTCAGGACATGTCCTATCATTATACTAATTATTATTTATATATTTATATATTTATGTTCATAACAATGCCTTCCCCTTAGAAATGCCTTGTCCTCGAAGCATATTGATGAAAAGGCTTGATAGCTTTCTTTTTGTCACGTAATGTCTTCACATCTTTCCCAACTCTTAGCACTATCATCTTCAATGATACAAGACAATATGAACCTCTCAAGTGATTACAAAAATTGTCGACACTGAAAAATGATCTAACCATCCCAATACAATCTTTTGTGGAACATTGCAATTATAGGCTTTCCAAGATGAATTATTATCATGAGACTTGACGGTACTAGTATAAATATTCTTCTGAAGATGCCCTAATTGTTTCTCTTCTAAGAGATGTTAATACACCAACTGATTAATGTACCTGATTTTGAGATTAAGATGTCGATAAGATGTCTTCACAGTGTTTCTTTGTTTTGCTTTTAGAGTTATATTCTCTTCATGTATAGATGTTTCTTTTTTAATTGTTGGGCTTTTATTAGTATGTACACTCAACATTTCTATCATTTGTATTCCAACCTTTCAGCATCTCTTTACTTCAACTGGTGTGGCATCTTCTTAAGTTGTAACTAGATCTATATTTGTTCCTTTCTCCACAACATGCATTTTCACATTTGAAGAATTGGATGCTTCCCTCTTGATAAGTTGTGTACTTTGTTTTCCAACAACTTCTTATCCTTCTTAAGTTTCTTAATTTGCATAGGTAATTTTTCACTGTGATCCTTGAGGCGAGAAATTTCTTCAATTTTTTCTGTGATAATTTTGTCAACTTCTTTTAGCATATTTTGCACCAACTTTTCATCTTCTTGAAAGATTACCTTTAAAATATCTTTAAAATCTTCTAGCATTCCTGAACCTAGCTCCAATGTAGTGCCATGTAATGTGATCTTTTTCTTCTTATAAGAAAATGTTAAGAAGTTCTTCGTGCTTATGATAAAAGTCCCTAGTGCTTCCATCTAGGGCAATCCTAGAACTATGTCACTATCAGCACCAAAAAAAAATTTAATGATGGACTGAAAGGCAAAAGTATAGCCTCCAATACCCAGTTGTAAATTGCTTATGTCATAATGTTTTTCATCTATTGTTTCAATTATATTTAACTCAAAAACCACTAATTTGTTAGCACGTTTGGTACTAACATAATGATTATCTTCTGTAGGAGCGATAGCGATACTAACATCCTTTCCTGTAATTGTTCCTTTGATTTTAACTAGTACAAAAATAGCTTTGCTAAATGTTTTAAGAAGTCTCTCCTCAAGATTTAGCTTTGTTTATGTTATAAGATTTTAGGCTAGTTATAGTTGGACAATTGGTTTGTTTTGAATGTTTGGTGGGAATAAAAGGTACTTCAAGGTAAACCACAGAGGGATCTACTAGACCATTGGGCTATGAAAATATGTTTGACCTCATTTTGTAGAAAGAACAAGTATTCAAAATATTCCAAAATAACTTTACCAGTTGGAGACCCTTATGGTGAAGGTTTGCTGACCTGCTCTTTGGCATAAGCCCTAATTTTGTTGTCATAATCCTTCTGTGCCATTAAATTTTCATTCAAAGCATGAATATCTGGAAGGCCTGCTTGTGTTAGTATTGTGTATTTGGCCCAAAATCTTGTGATTGCCAAGTTCATGTCTTTACATTTGTCCTCCAAATTATTCATCGTATTTCTCTTATTCAGGACTTTCTTGATTTGTAGTATGCTTTCAGTTCTATTCTGAATTTTTAGCTCTTCAAGCTCCTCTCTGTGTTTGCAATTCAGAAATATAATAAGCTTCAAAACTTGAGCAGGTTTGTCAGCTAGTTCTTCTTTTGTCTTTTGAATTTCTATTTGTGCTGCTTTGAGTAACTCTTTTTGTTCATAAATAATTTGGATTGAAGGCCATTGTAAATGTATGCCTTGAATGATGTTGTTCCAAAGATAATTCTTGATATAAGATACCTGTTCACTGAGATTAACTTGTTGTTGTAAAATCTTTACCTGCTCTTGCAATCTGTTGGCTCTCTGCTCATGTCCTTTGGATGTAATTAATGCATCTCTGTTTGATGTTTCAAGATTTCGGATAGTACCTTTTAAATTGATTATTTCTTTATCCTTTAGGGACATGTCTTCCATAGCCTTGACTATGTCAGTTGTTTCACCTGTTTGATTTACTTGTGATGTAGATGATGAAGTGGCAGAAATATCTTTAGAAGTAATTGACACAGCAGTTGCCAATACTCCTTTTGGTGCTAAATGTTCTGCCAATGTAGAGGGAACAGCTGTACTAACAGTTGGAATAACTGTGGGAATGGAGACTTCATGTGCTTTCTTCAATGTTTCATTTTCCTTCATTAAAGTTTCTATTTGATTTTCCATCTCTTTAATCTGAGTTGTCATCTTTAAAACTAGTTGCATAGTTTCATCATTTTCTGTCTTTTCTTGAAGAATTTCTTTTGTCTGTGGGTGCTCACTCTGTGGCAATTTGAGTTGCTTTCTCAAGGCAGCAATATCCTCATTCGTCTGCCTTATCAATTTCTTAGCAACTTCAGTATTGGAGGGATCCACTCCAGTTTCTATCACTAAATCTTCTAAGGACTTGATCCTCAAATCCTTAGCATGTAGAGATGCTTTATCTAATTTCATTTGAGTTTGCAAATTAGATACAGTCTTTTGAAGCATGGTAGCACTCATGGTTTTGCTCACTACCTTTGAATACAGCGTCTCTGAAGCACTTCTATGAAACTCTATCTAGTCTAGTTCATGTATGGTATCAGCATTCACTTCAAACTCTGTTTTCCTGTAATCTGTGGCTGACTTTGGATCTGTTACTACTGGCTGGAGAAAAGACATGATCATTTTATTTGTTGAGTAATCAAAGGTTGTCGCAAGTCTGTCTTTATCTCCTGGTTTTTTCTTCAGAAGTTTAGAATAAACTTCATTCTTAATTTCCTCATTCTTTTCTCTGATTTGCTTGAACTTTTTCTGGATATCGGAATCAGTTTCTTCTGCTGATTTAGAGGAAGAGGGAGCTTTTGTATTTATCTCTGTTCCAATCATTTCTTTGCCTTTTCCCTGTGATAGTACCTGCTCATTCTGAATTTCCCTAAATGTTTCATTAACAATCATTGTGGCCTCATCATCTGTTTGCTGACCATTATTATCATCTACATCTATGACTCCTTCTATAGTAGTCATTCTGGCCTTCTTGTTGTAGACTATTTTAAATTTATTTTCAATAATTGTTTCTGCTAAATAGCTTTCTTCTTTTCCAGGCCTTTTATTAGATACTTCAGCTTGTTGGCCAACTGTAACCACCTGTGTACTGTCCATCTGCTTTTCTTGTAGACCATCTGTTTGCATTTCCTAAATATCATCAATCAAAGTGTTTGCAACCCATTCCATTTGATTAGCGTATTTTTCAATTAGAGGCTTTGACTCATGGAGGAATGGGGTTAACTTACACTTGACCCTGAGGTTACTTAAAATACCTTGAGGGTCATAGTTCCAGTAAAAGCTTTCTTGGAACTTGAATGCTGATAATTTTCTGATTACCTCTTTCAAAGCATCTTTGTTGTTGACTATGAAGGAGCCAATTTGACTTTTTAACTTGAATTGTGCTTTCTTTTTGGAGGCTATGAAGTTCACTGCATCTGCATTCAAAATCTGCCCTAAGTACTCCAAAGCAAAAATCCTGGTAGTTAGAAACTTTAGTAATTTGTAAGGAGCCAAGAGTGCACCATACACTCTGATTTCTGTGTGATTTTTATACAAATACCAGTCTCCAACTTTACAGTTTTCAGACAACTGTAAAATTCTTTTGATTTCTTCATTGATCCTTGGTGGCACTGCTTTGTTCAACAAACTCATGGCAGGTTTAATAAACAAATCATTGAAGTCCCTGTAGCTAAATTCACTGTTGTTTTTCCTGAGTAGAGAAGTCCAGAATATCACTAAAAGAGGTTTTCCCTCCACATCCATCTTCTGTAATGCAATTGGAAAATTATCTGTCTGAGAAAATAGGAAGAGATGTAACAGGTATGATAAATATCTGAACACTCCTTCATCAGGTAATTTAATCAATTGATAATGCATATTATCAGCAATGAATTTGGCAAAGTTGAAAACCAGTTCTGGCTGTTGTCCTGGAGACAAGGTAGAAAGGAAACCTAGGATGGAGGCATCTGTAATCTCATCATTAGCATAGCCTAGAATGAATGACAGCATGGAAATGATTTGTCTAGAGCCCTCAGGGAAATCAAAAGTATCATAAGGTGGATTTACCTTAGGAAGGTTAACATGATTAGGCATGAAGTTTTGAAGGATCATAAACTTCCCAGGGAAATCCAGGTCTAAATACATTTGAGTCAAATCTTCAATGGACAATGATATTGCTCGTGGATCATGGCTTAGTTGGAGCATATCATTGATGGCTTCAGCAGTTATGTAAAACAGGACCTCACTATCTTTGTTTACCATGCATCTCTGGTCAGGAATATAGTGCAATTGACACAACCTAATGAAATCTTGAGCTGGATGGGTGATGGGAACCACATATTTAGGCAAGTTGGAGTCCCATACAGGTATATCATTGGCCACTTTCTTCTCAAATTTTTCCTGACACTAGCTATGTACTTCAAGTAGGTCAAATTCTAAGGTAGCATCAACAATTCTATAGTCTAAGTCAATCAAGGGATTGTTCTCTTCAGAGGTGACAGGTGGCTGCAATGGTCTGACTACTTCAATGGAATCTGCAGTTAGGACAGGAGTAGGTTTATCAATTTTGGAAGGTTTAGGGTTTGGAAGCTTGCTGGAGGCAGGCTTCTAAGGTTTGGGACCTCCAGTCCTAGGGGTGACCTGTTTTTTTGTCATTTTAAATGAAACTGAGCAATATTATACTGTTTGCTCAGCTCTTTTTGGAAAGAGAAGGTCAATTAAGCTGCTTTTGGGAAAATTTCAGAATTTGGGCGAGGGTTTTATGATGAAAAGCAGATTTTGAATATACAGAGGACTTGAAAGGGATTTCAATGGTTTCTTCGGTAATTCAAATGGATTTCCACCGTAGAGTTAGGTTTTGGATGGTCAAAACTCTTAAGGAAGAAGTGGCAAATTCTAGGAAATTTTGACAAGGTTTCCCCTCTTTCTTCAAGGTTTGAGTATTTTCAGAGCACTTTTGGCTTATATACTCAATTTCGTTTAATTTTGTTCTTGGAAATTAAAAATTTTGCAGGTTGGATTACGAAAAAATACCTTGAACAGGTATGGTTGCGGTCGAAGAGGGTTTCCAGGTTGTACCAGTCTTCAAACTAGTTGCAGCTGTTTGGTAGAAGGCACTAAGGGGAAATGGCTTTTAGAATGATGAACTTATTCGAAAGCAGCTCTGAAATGGCATCTGTGAGTGTTTTCTGAGAGGGCGTAGGCGCAAATGCATGTAAACAATAAGAGCTAAGGTTGAAACCTTAAGTCTTATCAACACACATAACATTTATTACATGCCGAAATTAATGGCGGAGCGGTTTTTGTATTTGAAGGCGAAACCATTAGTGGTTATCGCATTGCTTCTAGGCGGTAAATGGTTTTTCGCTTTTGCAATGCGATCCAGTAGAAATGAGACACATAGCAGGTGGTGGTTTCGGGAAACAACTTTTATCGCAAAAATTTTTGCCAACTTCGCCCGATTACTTTTGTAATGCGATATGAGATCTGCGCCATCGGATTTGATTGAGCGATGCAAACAACTGAGATGCATCGGGAAGCTGCGAGGAAATAAGGTGGGACCGGGTACTTTGATATGCGACGTTGATTAGATAAGAGAAGATCGACGGTCATGTTTTAATGCGATAGGGAATGGTGGGGCTGGAGGCCGGTTGATTGCGCTCAATGTTGATCATTGGATTGGGATTATGAAAATGATCGGAGGGTTGAGGATGAGCGCGAGGGTGCATAGTTTTTGATGGAGTCTTATGTATAAAATGAGTTTATACATAGAATGGGGCGGGTTATAAATGTTTAACCAAGGTTTAATCTGTGGTAAGGGGATATATACCAGGGGAAAGCAGTGAGGTTAAGGCGTTAAGCTTGGGTAAAGCTTGTGCGGGAAGAATGATGAAAGTATTTACAAAGGATAAGCGGAAAAATTTTCTTTTATTCCAAAACATATAAAATATGTATGAAAACTGATTTTCGTATTTTTATTTTATTATATAGTTTTAGATTATTGGGAAGTCCAAAACTATAGGGGAGCAGGAATATTTTTATGGGTAGTTTTGTGTCAAAGGGGTAATTTCGAGATGTTTTTCAACATGTGTTTAATATCTTTCATACAAAAGCATATAATAAGGGGGTTTTGGGTTATTAAATAAAAGAAGTTATATTAATAGGACTAGGATATTTGATAGGGAGTTAATAAAATATGTTAAGTGTTAATATGAAAAGGGACAATGAATACTCAAAACTCATAAATAAAACTAAGGAAAATGAAAATTAGAGTAAAGCTTTATTCTCATAACACACTCACTTTTAACTTAGTATATCATGTTTTTGAGAGTTTTATGCCTTGTAAAAATGGAGGAAGTTAATCAAATGGGATTTTATGTGATATTTAAGTAAGAAAAGAGTTTTCACTTATGAAGTTAAATGGTGATGAGTGCATGAAAGGGTAAATGATGAAAATTTCAGGGATTAATATAGAAACTTAACATTTTCAACTAATCAGTATTCGAGCCTTGGGTCCGGTCCCAACAGAAGTCAAGGAAATGCCTTGAGCCTCTTTGACTGACAGTCTAGAATATCAAATTGCTATGGGGAGGGGAAATTAGTTATTTATAGCCCGATGAAATATATTTACAATGATGTTTCTCACCTTCTTCTACCTACCCAGTCATATCTTATAACATTTTTTCCTTCTATTTTAATCAAGTGCATTTGAACTAGCAACCTTACAACCTTTTATTCTTTTTGAAAGCAGTAAACTATCTAATTCGACACTAATTACATCCACGAATCCAGATTAAACTGTTGGATTCTTTTATTCCCTACCTAACTAATGAATTGTCATGATTCAACTGTATGACAATTGTTTATTCTCTATCTACAACATTTGAAATTGAAAAATGATGAGTCAAGATTAAATTGTTCAACTTATCACAGATTATGGCATTTATTGACACTCTTGTTGGAAATGTTGTCATTGATGGCAAAGGAGATAGCAAAGGTAAAGATAGGAGCAGCACCTAAACTATCCATAAGGCAAAAGAGACAGAGAAGTAGCAGAGGCAGCAGCAGAAACAGAGGATTTGAAGCAGAATTGGTTTATCTATGAATTAGGGGTTTAATACAGTTTGCAGATGAATTATTGAACAATTATTCATCAATGATAGACTAAATATGTAGTAAAGACTTAAATCTGGAGTATTGCTTAAATCGCAGAAGAACGCTGGAGTACAAGCAACATATATACATATATCTGTTTATGAAGAATTGTGAATAAGTTCCATGTGTGACTTTATGTGTTCTTGGTCGAATCATATGAGGAAATTGTCCCAATGTAACTGTGCATTTGTTGTTTAATTCTGTATGGAGAGGACCTTTGTAATTGTGCATTTATTGGTGAAATTCCTGCAATCTCTTGTAGAAGTCGGACCCTATAAATCAAGCTAAGAATCTGCCTGTATATTCAGGAAGAAGAATGTATGATAATGTGTAGAAATGGTGTCCAAACTGTATGCACTTGTGGGGAGGATATACAAACCCTGTGACGAGAATTCTGTATGAATGAGACCCTGTAGCAGAATATTTATAAGAAATGCATAAGAAACCTCTACATAAGAATAAACAAAACCGTGTTATGTATGGTGGAACTCTGCAAGGGTTATGTATGGTGGAACTCTGCGTCAGAATATAAAAGAACCTTTTATAACAAGAAACCGTGTATTGACTGCAGTAAGAGTGGAGGCAGAACCACAGTCAAATGTACAGTGTGAATGGAACGGAACCATAATTGAAAAATATATATATATATAATTGAACGAAGAACGGAACCTGGAGCACAGGGAGAACCGGAACCTTGACCGGAGGAACCGTGAGGGGTCTGAAACCACGAGCAGGTTCACGGAGGCAGATTTCCCAATTCCGCACCACCTTTCGACCGTAAGGTGGTTTTGCAAAAATCGCAGCGATTCCATAGACTTCGTGACATGTGGCATAGGCGGTATTGGAAGCCACCGTTTAACTTGCAATTTCGCGCGTTATACACCGACCAAAGACGCCGAGCGAAATGGATATAAACCGTCGATCTGGCGGAGGAGCATCGGACGGAGATCATTAAACGAAGATGCACGAGGTTTAATAAAAGCGCACAGAGATTGCTGTGGACAGGCGTTCGTGGATTGGTCAAGCTGATCGAATTATGGGGCTCCAAGTGAGTCATATATATAAATGAATTGGTTTAATTATGGTTTCTGACATTTTATGGTCTTAATAGAAGGTCCAGAGGTAATATAAAGCCGATTTAAAGGTGCAATGGAGTATGTATTAATATAAGGCGCAAGACCTGATCATGTTCTATTATAAAGTTGAACTCGTAATCATATTATATATTACCACTACTCGAGCATTTGATTACTCATAATATAATTAACAGGTGGATGTCAAGTTATCTGATATGACTTAATTTCATATATTATGGTGCTGAGATACTATGTGTGTATATAATGCTTAATTAAGCAATATGAAATATGAACATGAATGGGGCTCTAATACATGTACATGTAATGGACTGTCGGATTATAACTAAAGAATTGAGATATTAAAAATGACCAGACTTGTTTTTATTAAGTTTGCCAACATGGAATAAAGAGAACATGCGAGAGTGCCCGGATTGGAAAAATGATTGGAAAATGAAATTTTGGGATGCATTTACACACAGTTAAGTGAAATATTGAATATGGTTGATTTATTAACACTCCAGATTTAAGCATTGAAACTTCCAGCGTAGAACAAAGCAGAGATTGTGAGATTGCCCGGACTTGGGAAATGATTGGGCATGAAACTTCAATGCAATTATGAAAAAAAAGAAGAGGAGAGCATGCAGAGATCCACAGAGAGTACAGGTTTGACAGGAATATGTACAGGAATGAGTTGGACAGGTGAATAAGCACAGAAATTAGGGAATATGCAGATGACAGTGAACAAAGTGTATGCAGAACAGGTTCTTAACAGCAACAGGAAAAGACAAATTCAGTAAAGCCAAAATCCAGAAAAGGAGCTGAGTGAAATTGAAATATGTAATTAAAAATGTGAATGTAAATGTTCTAATTATTTTTATTATTTGTGATGCAAAGGCAAGTATCCTAAGGAAAAGACAAAATCCCACTGTAGCATGAAATTTTGTACAAATTATTATGATTTTAAATTGAGTTGGATAAAGAAATGAGGAGTGACACCAAGGGGAAGGGATCTATCCATTTAAAAATTCCTAAAGGAAACAAACAATATCAAGAAATTTCATAAGTAATATCATCTGGATATGAAAAGGTGAGTTAGAAGAGAGAGAGGAGTAAAGTGAATGCAGTAAATGAAGCAAGAAGCAGAGGAAGAAAGAGGAGCCTAGCAAAGAGAAGAAGGAGACGCCGATAGAGAATCTGAGTGCAGAGACATACAGAGAGATGAACAAGCAGAGTTAGAGGAATGGGTAACGTAGTCAGATATCCAAGGTAAAAATGTTATAAGCTTTCTTTGAAAGAGTAAGGAAGTTGGAGCTTCCCTATCAAGTTGTAGCTTGATAGATGTCATTTGGTGCTGACTGAGGTTGGAGCCTCCTGTAGGTTGGTGCCTGTAGAAAATAGATGGGAGTTGGTGCTTCCACATCAAATTGTAGCTTGATAAAGTGTCAGTTGTAGTTGACTGAGGTTGGAGCCTCCTGTAGGTTGGTGCCTGCAGAAAATTAATGGGAGTTGGAGCTTCCTTGCAAGTTGTAGCTTGCAGAATTGAGGTAGGAGCCTCCTGTAGGTTGGTGCCTACAGAAAATCAGTGGTGAGAGGGAGTTGGAGCTTGCCTTTGCATCACAACAATAATAAGATGTGGTTTTCTCCTTTCATGGGTTTCCACTTATATCTGGTGTCTCTGTGCATGATGTCTATGTGTTGATGTGGTTTATCTAATCTGCTTAATACTTGTTGCTCACATATTAAGACTGCTGTTACATTAACAAATCTGTTTGATACTTGCTGCTCACTAATAAAGATTGCTCACATATTAAAGTTGATCATGAAGTGAAGGTGTAAATAAGTTTTAAGAGAAAAGTTTTAAAAGTCCATGTATGTGTTAAACTGATTCACCCCCCCCCCCCTCTCAGTTTAACTAAGGGTTCAACAATTGTTATCAGAGCCAGGTTCCTTTGGTGAAAGCTTAATAGCTTGAAGGAGATCTGATTGAGTCATGGACTGTCAAAATGTACCTGTGCTAGATACAACAAATTTTCCTGAATAGAGAGATAAGGTCAAGACAGGTTTAATGGTTGATGAACCTGAGGTATGGAAGCTTGTTTGTGATGGTTACTGCACAGACTCCCCCACAGTGAAAGAACAACAAAGGAATGCCAAGGCAAAATGTGTGATATATAACAATCTTCATAACAAGGATCTTGAGTTAATAATGGATTTAACTTCAGCAAAAGAAATCTGGGATAGACTGCATTTCATGCATGGAGTAGACACTGAGGATTGCATTGTCAAGAAGGAGAAGAGAATTAAGAAAAAGAGAAATTCATGTCAAAAAGAAGATGTTCAATCAAATGAGGTACCTGCTATTGTGAATGGTAGTAAGAGCCATGAAGATATTGCAGCTGAAGAAAAAGCCAAACTTGACACAGCTCTGACTAAAATAAAAAATTTGAAGAATGAAAACAATGATCTTAAGAGATTGGTACAAATATGTGATGAGAAAGAATATGAAGACAGAAAAGAAATTATTGGCCTGAAGACACAGCTTGAAGAGGCAAAGAAAGTAGAAGACACTCTACTGCAACAAATAAAAGAGAAAAATATGGAATGTGAGAGATTGGAAGAAGAAGTAGTGAGCATAAGAAAGAAATTAGAAAAGGCCCAAAGAGATTTATTAATGAATACTCCTCAAATGAAAAGCTCTAAACAGCTGGACCAGATTCTAAATGCACAAAGGTCACCTCTCATAAAGACTGGGATAGGATATGAAGGTGAAACCAGTAAGTCCAAGGTTGAAGATAACAAGAAAATCATTTTTGTAAAAGCTGTAAAGAACAGTGAAGCAACTCAGCGAATTCCTACAGAAGCAGAAACCAGCAGGAACATGAGTTGCAGAGAAACAAACAAGAACAAGCAACAACATGAGAAGACAAAGAATGAAGGGATGAAACAATCAGCAGAAAAAGGCTCATACACTCATGAGGATGAACTAAATAAATTTGGAAGATGTCAAAGGAGGTTCCTCCCTCCTATGAAAAATAGCACATGTTTTTCCTGCCACAAACAAGGACATAATGCAGCATATTGCAAGACAAAGCCAATCCAGTCCAACCAGCAAAGGATGCAGCAAAAGAGAATAACCCCTCAAGCAAGTAAATGGAAAAGGCAATCTTCTATCAGGTACACAAACTATTTCCATGGCTATTGTTATGCATGCAATAATTTTGGACATAAAATTGTTGATTGTAAAATGTATCCAAGAAGAGGAACAAAATATTATACATCAGCTCAAATTCACATTGGTCAAATAAGATGTTATGTATGCCTCAAACTTGGTCACAAAGCAAAAGATTGTAATCTGCCATATATTTTAAAGAACTCTAGACATATGATGGAATCAAAACAGATCAATCAAAACTATGAATCAAAAGGAAGAGCATTCATTATGAAGAACCCCAATAAAGTATGGAAAGAAAAGAGAAAGGGGGAGCCTATTATCTCCATAACATAATGAATCTAGCATAGTCTCGGGAGGAGCTGCTCTAGGAAACAAAGAAAATATCTAACCAGTTATAGATATGAAGCAGCATCTCAAGGGGAGAGTAGTTCATATGTAGTCCACACAAAAAGTAGTCTAAGAAAAGCTCCATGAAATAAGAACAGCTATGAGATCAGGAAGTGAAAGGAAATTCCTCTAACAGAGAACTATAGAGGAAGAAGATTATCTGATGTTCTAATTAACTGACAGATTGATGAAAGAAGAGAAGGCAACAAAAAGCCATGGTAATAGGAAGCAGACATCAACACCTTAAATGAAGATCACATTGTGTATCATATTGCTAGAATTGACATGAATCACATTAAGAAGATTGAGTAAGAAAAGTGCCTGTCATCATCAATATCCTTACTTCCTTCATCTATGAAAATGTTCCTTGGAGGAGTACAGTTAAGAGAGTGTTCTGCCCTTGAAGATTTCAAGCAAAGAAATTGAAAATGTCTTCACAAAGATCATCATGTCAAAACAGTTGAATTGGTATATAAAGCAACAATGATTCTAGAACTGTCATAGAAAATAAAATGCAGTGACATTCTTTCAAATCAGGATGACAAAATAAGTAGCAGGTTAATGATGCCAAGGTCCAATTCAATATATTGATGGTGGTTGGTGTGAACAGTGAAAAGATCAATAGTAGAAACTAAGGGTAAATGTGCAAGCTAAAAGTGAAATCTCAGCATGGTTTATCAAAATAATATCAATTGATGGTTAGGTACAAACAGCATGCTTATCAACATATTACCACTAATTATAAGTGGAGCAGTAGTATGATACAGGTCCACAGGATCAAAGGACTATGGCAAGAATGCATCAAGGTAAAATTCCCAGGGTTATCTGCATTCAGCATGAAAAGGTCAGTAGCAGTGCTAAAGGATCAGCATTAGGTTTACACTTGAAGGATTATATTATGCATTGCAACACACAAAGGATTTACTGGTAATCCACCTTTAAAGAGAGATTGATTATTGACATACATACCATTATGTCATAAATAAAACTGCAAAGCTGATAAGTGAAACTGACCAATACATTGAAGGGTTTATTTTGGAAATACATTGTACAAGAAGGAAAGTCAGTTGGCCTCTAATATTGAAAGAGAATGCCTTATCCAATCATACATCTCTGATTAGATAAAGTTGGTACAATGTGTTCTATGAAGGAACATTATCCTCACTTTCAGCCTTATACTAGTGAAAGGAGACTGTGCTTTGGACTGTACCAATTTACAGTATATATTCAAGTCCAATAATCCTCAAAGTGTTCTCTCAACAAGCCTTGTACATCAGTCTAGAGCAGCATGGTACAAAGTCAGCAGAAGAGGGCCTAAACATAACTCAGAGAGAGGAAATGCAGAAAGAAAACCAGGAAATGAGCAACCCTTTGCCATTGATGTCAAAGGGGGAGGAAAAACAAAAAGGGGCTTTCAAAAGGCAAGCAGAGGAAGTATGTTGCCATCAATGCCAAAGGGGGAGACAATTGGAAATGTTGTCATTGATGGCAAAGGAGATAGCAAAGGTAAAGATAGGAGCAGCACCTAAACTATCCATAAGGCAAAAGAGACAGAGAAGTAGCAGAGGCAGCAGAAGAAACAGAGGATTTGAAGCAGAATTGGTTTATCTATGAATTAGGGGTTTAATACAGTTTGCAGATGAATTATTGAACAATTTTTCATCAATGATAGACTAAATATGTAGTAAAGACTTAAATCTGGAGTATTGCTTAAATGGCAGAAGAAGGCTGGAGTACAAGCAACATGTATACATATATCTGTTTATGAAGAATTGTGAATAAGTTCCAAGTGTGACTTTATGTGTTCTTGGTCGAATCATATGAGGAAATTGTCCCAATGTAACTGTGCATTTGTTGTTTAATTCTGTATGGAGAGGACCTTTGTAATTGTGCATTTATTGGTGAAATTCCTGCAAGCTCTTGTAGAAGTCGGACCCTGTAAATCAAGCTAAGAATCTGCCTGTATATTCAGGAAGAAGAATGTATGATAATGTGTAGAAATGGTGTCCAAACTGTATGTACTTGTGGGGAGGATATACAAACCCTGTGACGAGAATTCCGTATGAATGAGACCCTGTAGCAGAATATTTATAAGAAATGCATAAGAAACCTCTACATAAGAATAAACGAAACCGTGTTATGTATGGTGGAACTCTGCAAGGGTTATGTATGGTGTAACTCTGCGTCAGAATATAAAAGAACCTTTTATAACAAGAAACCGTGTATTGACTGCAGTAAGAGTGGAGGCAGAACCACAGTCAAATGTACAGTGTGAATGGAACGGAACCATAATCGAAAAATATATATATATATAATTGAACGAAGAACGGACCCTGGAGCACAGGGAGAACCAGAACCTTGACCGGAGGAACCGTGAGGGGACTGAAACCACGAGCGGGTTCACGGAGGCGGATTTCCCAATTCCGCACCACCTTTCGACCGTAAGGTGGTTTTGCAGAAATCGCAGCGATTCCATGGACTTCGTGACATGTGGCATAGGCGGTATTGGAAGCCACCGTTTAACTTGCAATTTCGCGCGTTATACATCGACCAAAGACGCCGAGCGAAATGGATATAAACCGTCGATCTGGCGGAGGAGCATCGGACGGAGATCATTGAACGAAGATGCGCGAGGTTTAATAAAAGCGCACGGAGATTAAGCCAGGTACGGTGCATTCCGTGGATTGGTCGTTTGACTGAATTGTGGGGCCTGGCGAAGTCATATATATAAATGAATTGGTTTAATTATGGTTTTCGACGTTTTATGGTCTTAATACAAGGTCCGGAGGTAATATAAAAGTCGGAGATACGTGCAATGGACTCCGGGTATTAATATAAGGCGGCAACCTTGGTGATCATGTTCGACAATAAAGTTGAACTCGTAATTATATTATATATTACCACGGTCTTGACATTTGATTAATTATAATATAATTTAAATATGCGGATGTCGGGTTATTCATATGGACGAATTTCATATATTATATGTGTTGAGATACTATGGTGTGCATATAATGGTTAATTGGCGCAATATGAAATATGAAATATGTGAACGGGGCCTAATACATGTACATGTAATGGACTGTCGGATTATAACTGAAGAATTGAGATATTAAAAATGACCAGACTTGTTTTATTAAGTTTGCCAGCGTGGAATAAAGAGAACATGCGAGAGTGCCCAGATTGGGAAAATGACTGGACAATGAAATTTGGGATGCATTTACACACAGTTAAGTGAAATATTGAATATGGTTGATTTATTAACACTCCGTATTTAAGCATTGAAACCGCAACAGAGACAAAGCAAAGATTGTGAGATTGCCCTGACTCTGGGAAATGATTGGGCATGAAACTTGAATGCAATTATGAAAAAAAAAAAGAGGAGAGCATGCAGAGATCCACAAAGATTGCTGTGTTTGACAGTAAATATGTACAGGAATGCTGGACAGGAATAAGCACAGAAATGCAGGAATATGCAGATGACAAGAACAAAGTGTATGCAATGTGTCTCATTGCTAATATGAAAGGACAATCCATGAAAGCCAAATCAGAAAGGAGCCGAGTGAAATGAAATGTGTAATTAAAACGTGAATGTAAATGTTGTAATTAAATTTTTAATATTTGTAATGTGTGCTGCAAGTATCCTAAAGAAAAGACAAAATCCCACTGTAGCATGAAATTGTGTACATATTATTATGATTTTTAAATTGAGTTGGATAAAGAAATGAGGAGGTAGAAGACCAAGGGGTATGACCATTCATTTCGAATTCCTAGAGGAAAACAAACAGTCATCAAGAAATTTATATAAGTAATATCATCTTGATATGAAAAATGTGAGTTAGAAGAGAGAGAGAGTGTGAGTAAAGTGAATGCAGAAATGAAGCAGTGAAGCAGAGAAGAAAGAGGAGCTGAGCAGAGAAGAAGGAGAAGCTGATAGAGAATCTGAAAATATGCAGAGATGATATAGGGCAGATATGAGAATAGATGAACAATAGAGCAGATGGAACAGAATAGAGCTGATATCCAAGGTAAATCAACAAGTGTTTCTCTTTTGAAAGAGTAAGGAAGTTGGAGCTTCCCTATCAAGTTCTAGCTTGATAGATGTCAGTTGGAGTTGACTGAGGTTGGAACCTCTTGTAGGTTGGTTCCTGCAGAAAATAGATGGGAGTTGGTGCTTCCACATCAAGTTGTAGCTTGATAAAATGTCAGTTGTAGCTGACTGAGGTTGGTGCCACTTGTAGGTTGGTGCCTGCAGAAAATTAATGGGAGTTGGAGCTTCCTTGCAAGTTGTATCTTGCAGAATTGAGGTAGGAGCCCCCTCTAGGTTGGTGCCTATAGAAAATCAGTGGTGAGAGGGAGTTGGAGCTTGCCTTTGCATCACAAAAATAATAAGATGTGGTTTTCTCCCTTCATGGGTTTCCACTTATATCTGGTGTCTCTGTGCATGATGTCTATGTGTTGATGTGGTTTATCTAATCTGCTTAATACTTGTTGCTCACATATTAAGACTGCTGTTACATTAACAAATTTGTTTGATACTTGCTGCTCACTAATAAAGATTGCTCACATATTAAAGTTAATCATGAAGTGAAGGTGTAAATAAGTTTTAAGAGAAAAGTTTTAAAAGTCCATGTATGTGTTAAACTGATTCAACCCCCCCCCCCCCTCCTCTCAGTTTAACTAAGGGTTCAACAACTCTGCCATAATCAACTGCAAAAAGTAATAGTAGTGGCATTTAGACTTGCACACTTTCATGTTTTGTTTATCTTTTTCTTTTGAGATATATTATTTTTTCTGAGTCCTTTGATTTTTCTTTTAGGACTTTTTACCCTCTTTTTGATTTTTTTATTTTTTTATTTTTTACAAAATATGGGAAAATAACTTGCAGAAAGCAAAGTTTGTACGTATTTACAAGATTACCATCAGTCAAGTCAAAATTATGAATCCTATATTTATAGGTTACTAACATCGGCTTCACTTGGGGATGGCATTTCCTAGTGGAATGTCAAGAACTCTGAGATCAGTGGCCTTCATCTTTGACCTTGGTGATCTTGTAATTGTCTTCTGGTTTCTGCAACAATTCATACTTGTGACATTTTATACTGCAAAGCTTAGGGCCTTCTCTTTGGGCTTCAACTTTGTAGATAAAATCTCCAATCCAATCTACACACTTGCAATGAATATTTACAATGATAAGTAAATCAATCTAACTATTGAGTGACTCTGAAGAATAGTAGTGTTTCAGCATCCTACCATTCACTGGTCCTTCTTGAAGTTCAGTTCCATCCAAATTCCTAATGAAAAAGGAATTGTTACCTCTGTAACCATATATCACATAGGGTCCTTGCCATAGAAAGTCAAACTTTCCATGTTTGTCTTTATCCTCTCTCCGTGAATCCCATCTCAAAACTTGATCTCTTATGAAAAAATCATCTTCTTTAACCCTTTTGTCAAAAAAAAATTTGATTTTATCATGTAAAACTTGTGATTTTTCATAAAATTCTTCCCTAGTTTGTTGAAGATGTATGGTTTCATTGATTCTTTGTTGAATATCATTTGTTTCCACCTGTGATTCCTGGATAATCTTCATGACTGGAACACCCAAGGAAGAGGGGAAAACTGCATCTATTCCATAGACAATCTGATAAGGTGAAGTTCCAATAGACTTTTTTGTGGTAAGTCTATCAGCCCATAAGGCATAGACTAGCTTTTTGTTCCAGGTCTTTTTGTTTTCTTGGAGTAATTTTTTGATGATATTGATTAAGCTTTTGTTTGATGATTCGGCTAAACCATTACCTTGGAGATAATAAGCAATGGAATGACCTAAGTTAATATGGTATTTATGACAGAAAGAAATCATTTTCTTGGATTTGAATGCAGCTGCATTGTCAATAATAATCTTATGTGGACATCCAAATCTTGATAAAATATTATTTTCTATAAATGAGATTATAACTGAATCAGTGGCTTGCCTAGTAGGAAAGGCTTCTATCCACTTGGTAAAGTAATCTGTAGCAGTTAAAATCCATTTATGTTGGCCTGAGGATGGAGGATGGATTTCACCAATGAAGTCTAACCCCCATTGTTGAAATGGCTTTTCAGTTGATATAGGCTTAAGAGGTAAGGGCAATAGTTTCTTTTTCCCTTCAAAAATTTGGCATTTGTGACAGGAGGTAACAAATTTTTTAACATCAGAAAATAAAGTTGGCCAGTAAAAACCAGCTCTCAGTATTTTGTTTGTTGTACTCTTCCAGTATAGGTGGCCTCCACAGTCACCTGCATGAAATTCCTCAAGAATTTTGTCAGCCTCTGATTTTAATAAACAATTTAGTAAAATCCCACTATTTTCTTTCCAGTAAAGTGCATTATTTAAGATACAAAACCTCATTGCTTTATGTTTGATGAATCTTGCTTTGGTTTTAGTTAACCCAGGAGGAGCTTGTAAATGTGTTAGTACAAAGATAATATCAGAGTACCATGGTGAGTCTAGATAGGCCTCACTGATCAATGGAGTCGCCATCTCCTCCTGGTCATCTATTTGTGCAATGAAATTTATATCTAAAGCATTACAATTGGATTCAGCCACAATCTGGCTAAACCCTGTCCTTTAATGAGCTTTGTTGGTTTGATTTCCAGATCGTATTCAAGGATAGTGGCAATCCACTTTCCTCTCCTACTATCAGGTCCATCTTGTGTCAGAATATCTTTGACTACTGCATTGGGGACATATGCAATGATGTGGTAATGAAGTATGTAAACTCTGAAATCCTTTATGGCTTTAACCAGGGCTAAAGCATGCTTTTCCATTATATTGTACTTCATAGGTGCATCTCTAAGGGCTTTATTAAAGAATGCAATTGGCTGTTCAAAACCTTGATTGTTTTTCTGCAGAAGAACTGCAGCTATGGTGTGTTCAAATGCAAAGGAAAAGATTATGAAATCTTTTGTATAATCTGGGCTGATGAGGACTGGTGCTTTTGTCAAGGCCTGTTTTATGGATTCGAAAGATTGTTTAGCCTTTACTGTCCACTTTATTGCAGAGTCCTTTTTAAGCATATTGTTGAGTTCTTTTATGATTTCAACCAGATTAGAGATAAATCTTCTTAAAAAATTGATTTTACCCAAGAATGCTTGAAGTTATTTTATGTTTCTTGGTGGTTGAATGTTCAAAATAGCTTCAATTCTTGCAGGGTCTATTCTAATGCCTTCCTTGGAGATTATGTGACCTAACAGTTTTCCTTCTTCTAGTCCGAAAAGAGTCTTTTTAGGATTTAGGGATATACCATATTTTCTACACTTGATAAAGACTTGTCTCAGGTGATCTAAGTGTTCATCAATTGTTTTTGAAAAGACAGTAATATCATCAAGATAGATAACTAAAAATTCATGGATCTCCTTAGCAAAGGCAATATCCATGGCCCTCTGAAAAGTAGCTCCTGCATTTTTCAATCCAAAAGGCATTTTCACGTACATGAAAGTGCCCCAAGGAGTGGTAAATGAAGTTTTAGTTTGATCATCTTTATGAACTAGAATTTGATTGTAACCAGAGAAACCATCTAGTAAAGAAATTCTTGAAGAACCTGCCACCCTCTGCAAAAGATGATCCATTTTAGGCAAGGGGTAATTGTCTTTCAAGGAAGCTTTATTGAGATTTCTAAAGTCTATACACAGTCGAATTTCTCCTGTTTTCTTTCTGGTGGGCACTAAATTAGATACCCAATCAGAATACCTGACTGGTGCAATTATTTGTGCATCAAACATTCTTTTTTCTTTTTCGATTAAAGGTAACAAAATTGGATTAATCCTTCTTAGCTTTTGTTGAAAAGGTTTTTGATTTTCTTTCAAAGGAATCTTATGTTGAATTATGTCTTTGTTGTAAGTTTTTAGATCTTCGTAACCCCATGCAAAAACATCCTGATATTCTTTCAAAAGTTCTATGTATTTAACCTTTTCTTCTGATGATAAGGACTTTGATAGTTTGATCATTTTTGGTTTTTCATTTGTTCCTAAGTTACACTCTTCTATATCAGACCTGACTGGTTCCATTTTTGGCCTTTTGGGCACATCATTGGAATCAAACAAGTCTTCTAGGAGAGTTAAACCTCTGGGTAAAATGTTATGTTTTAAATCAATCAAATCTGGTTCATTTTCCATCATTTCCTCTGTATCTACTTTTTCCAAGTCATTTATGTCACTCTGAGTAAATATAGTAGGTCTATCAAAATTATGTACATCTAAATCATCTATTTGACAAAAATTTGAATCTATATTACAATCATTATCAATTTGGCAATTTTGAAACTCTCGCTCATTGTTCAAAAAGTGATAGATTTGTTCATCTTCTGAGAAAATTTGCCACTATTTTACATTATCTGGGACAATAGGTCTGTGTTTGATTTCAACAATGTATTTTTGTATTCGTTAAAATGGAAATTTGCAAGTGCTGGCAAAGGTTGCTAAACAATGGGCTTGCAGATTCTGTTTTATAGGAATGATAGCAAACTTGCTTTCTAACAAATCTTCAACCAAATCATGTGTTGTGTCCCTGTATCTGGCCAGTCTAGGATTGTGAACAGAGTATTCCGCGTTTATTTGCTTGATAACTAACTCTGAATCTCCCATGACCAATATTCTTTGCCCTCCCAATTTTCTGATCATTTGAAGACCTAAGATTAAAGCCTCATATTCAGCCTTGTTATTGGTACATTTGAAATTCAATCTAAAGGCATGTCCTTGGGAATGGCTAGTTTCAATGTTGGTAATCCATACACTAGCTCCAGCTCCTGATTTATTCACTGATCCATCAAAATCCAAATGCCATAAAGCTTCATGACCAATATAATCATCCATTATTTTAGGCTTCTTATCAGTGAGTTCAGTTTGGATGTTATTATGATCAAAGTTACAGAGAATAAAGGAATCAAGATCGGTAGAAGTTGAATAGATTGGGTAATTGGTAGGTCTTTCAGCACTGCTGATCATAAACTTCATTAAGGTTTCTCTGTAAAGATTTTTGGGCCGCCCAAATACCGACATAGTGGCATAACTCATGTCAAGTTGTAGAGATCCCTGCAACTTTGCTCCCCATGAGCAAGAAGGAAACATGCCATACTTTGGCGAGATATCAGCTACCACAACATCCATGATCATGCTTTTACCAGGATATTGGACTAAGTTTACACACATATCTTTAATCAATCCTATGCATTAGACTTTAGATGAATCAAATGAAAACAGATCTTTATATGGCCGGGTTATGTCTAGATTCAGGGTTTCCATTATTGCTCTGGGCATTAGGTTATGGGAAGCTCCAGTATCTAGCATAGCATTGTGTAATATCTGATCATGTACAATAAGACTTAAATAAAATGGAGGTACTGACCCATCTGAATGCTTACCATCTACATTTGGACCAAAGATTAATTCAGGTCTATCGTCACTCATATTAATTGTATCCTCATTTTCATTTACATTCAATGTTTCAGTAATAATAGATCTATACAAGTCATCTTTAGCCAATTCAACTTAGGGAACAGCTATCTTTACCTTGGATATTTCAGATTGAATGTTAAATGTTGACTGTGATTTGATGGCTTGAATTATTTCATCCTTTGGAACTGTTGTTTGGGATGATTTTTCTTGTGTTTCAACAGTTTTACCTTTAGCTTGAGGTTTTCTTTTATCTTCTGTTTGAGTTTCCTGATTTTTGCTATCTTTGATTATTTTTTCAGGAACAGTTTGAGTGTTAGCAGATGCTTTGTCAGATTTGGAATTCTCAGCAGAAGATTTAGGATTTGATGATTTTGAGTCAGCTAGATTCTTTTTTGGATTAGTAACTGTTACTGAATTGGTGGCCTTTGTGGTATTAGCCTTTTGGGCATCTCTGGAGGGTTGAGCCACCTCATCAGTGATATCTACAATCTTTGGACTAGGCTGTCTTTTAGGACTGGATGGGTTCGAATTTTGTTTATTTTCTCTGAGAAGAATCTGCAAAAGTTTCGTTTTGGGAGCCTCAATATTCTTTTTGTTTTGACTTTGTTGAGTTGGAGCATTGTTTTTTGTAGTAGGCTCATTTGTTTTCTTGCTCCTAAGGTTATATTGGCTGTGAATTTCATTGATTGCGAAGTCATAACCTTGCTTATAGTCAAAGGATTCACCACATTCCACTTTGAACTGTTGTAGCTCAAAGAGTTCCTGGTCCTCCTGAGTGAGGAAAATTGTATTGCTTTCATCTATCCCAATAACTATGTTGATGTCTTCCTCATCCTCAACATTGTTTTGAGAAATCTCTGCAAAGTTCTCTTGGAATGGGGGTCTAATGTTCTGATCTGGGGAGCGTTCTTTACCTTTCCCAGGATTGTTGTTTTTCCTGTAGTTGGGATTCCTGATTTGGGATTGATTGTCCCATTGCGGTTTCCTTTCAATGTGGTCTAATCTCTCAACTTTTTCTAATGTTTTGTTAATAAAATCAAATCTGAGATCTAAGCTTGAAGCTTCTTCTTTGATGGTGACCCTCCTCTCATTTCTAAGTCTGGCTTTTCTGGCAAGGATATTGATTTCTACACCAACAGCGTTTAGTTGCATTTGTTCTAGGGTGTCTGCATCCCTTTCTCTAAGTTGATAGGCCATGTCTACATCAAAACAATCAGGGAATTTGAGCAGCATGGAATATGGAGTGGGTTTAAGGTCTACAGGAATAGAATTGTAAATACTGTTGTATCTGGTGCAAAAATCTTGGACAAATTCATTGAGAACTCTCTTAACAGCATCAAACTCAAATAATATTTGTAGGGGATTTTTCTTCTTTTCCCATTTATTTAGGAAAGCTCTATGGAATGCAGCTAAGTCTGCTATAGTACCAGCACCAAAATTTATAAACCATGTTTTTACTTCTCCAGTTAAGCTTTGTGCAAACAACCTCATTCGGACATCAGACTCATCTATCTCATAAATTTCCCAAAAATCATTCATTCTGGTGATATGTTGTTGTGCAGTAATTTGTGAACAATTATCAAACAATGGGATATCCTTTTGGTAATTTTGGAGCATGTCATGGAGGTTTTGAGGTAAGACCAAGAGAGCATATCTGGCTGCCATGGCTTGAATTTTTGCTAAACTGGGAGGTACAGTAGTAGTGGCAGGGATAGTGCTGGTTACAACAATAGATGTGCTGAAGGCTGTAGTTGAAGAGCTTGGAAAAGGAGATGAAAAATAAGTGGTATGGCTAGGGAATATAGATGAAGTGCTTATGAAGTTGGTGGGTGTAGTGGTAGTGGATGTAGTAGACTGAGTAAATGATGGAAATACTACTTTAGGCTACAAAGGCAGCGCAGGGATGAATGGTCCTGTGGATGAACTGGTGGTTGATTGAGGATATGATGAATATATGATCCTAGGCTACAAAGGCAACTCAAGACTAACAGGCTCTGGGGGTGAACTAGTAGTGGAATCTATAAATGAAGTGGCAGCATACAGAGTAGAATCTGCTGCTGGAAAGATGGTGGTGGATAATTGAGAAACTAGAGGTTTAAATTGAGACAAAAAAATTGGCTAACTTAATAGCTTCATCAATCTCTTTAATTCGTGTAACACTTACCCTTTCTACTGGACTTTGAATTTCAGTTTTCTCTGATTTAATAAGTGCTGAAATAACTTTATGTTTCTCATTCACAAAAGAAGTAAAAACGGGATCTATAACAGTTTCCTTTAAATCAGTTTCAGACTTGGTTCTAAATAATGATTTTTCGAACTTTAAATCAAATTCAATGTCTGATAAGCTTACTAATTCTTTGGGTAAAGAATCAACCTTTCTTAGGGGTACTTCAGTTTCTGAACTAACAGTTTGTTTTTTCTTTTTCCCTATCTGGTCCGGATTGTCTACTATATCTGCAGGGTTTGGATCAGGGTTGGATCTAGTATAATAGACTTTCTTTGGAGCCAGAATGATTATTGTATAAATACCCACAACCTTTAAACTTAACCTTAAAGTAGAAAAGATATGTTTAAAAATCTTCCTCAAAGATTAAAATTAAAACTGGAGAGTGGTTCGTTCCCCAGTATGGTCGCCAGTATGTTATCACCCTAGTAATTCTCAGGTTGTGGGATGAAGATTTATAGTTGAAGACAACCAGGGGTAACCAAGAACCTACTTTTGAAATTCAGGATCTAGCCTTCTTGAATTACGGAGAGAGATCTCTCCTCAAGATTTAGCTTTGTTTTTGTTATAAGATTTTAGGCTAGTTATAGTTGGACAATTGGTTTGTTTTGAATGTTTGGTGGGAATAAAAGGTACTTCAAGGTAAACCACAGAGGGATCTACCAGACCATTGAGCTATGAAAATATGTTTGACCTCATTTTGTAGAAAGAACAAGTTCTCAAAATATTCCAAAATAACTTTACCAGTTGGAGACCCTTATGGTGAAGG
Organism: Pinus albicaulis; assembly: GCA_034641835.2. Taxonomy (NCBI): domain Eukaryota; kingdom Viridiplantae; phylum Streptophyta; class Pinopsida; order Pinales; family Pinaceae; genus Pinus; species Pinus albicaulis. The sequence goes on along the minus strand of CM076571.1, from coordinate 80,297,357 downwards.
TTTGCTGACCTGCTCTTTGGCATAAGCCCTAATTTTGTTGTCATAATCCTTCTGTGCCATTAACTTTTCATTCAAAGCATGAATATCTGGAAGGCCTGCTTGTGTTAGTACTGTGTATTTGGCCCAAAATCTTGTGATTGCCAAGTTCATGTCTTTACATTTGTCCTCCAAATTATTCATCGTATTTCTCTTATTCAGGACTTTCTTGATTTGTAGTATGCTTTCAGTTCTATTCTGAATTTTTAGCTCTTCAAGCTCCTCTCTGTGTTTGCAATTCAGAAATATAATAAGCTTCAAAACTTGAGCAAGTTTGTCAGCTAGTTCTTCTTTTGTCTTTTGAATTTTTATTTGTGCTGCTTTGAGTAACTCTTTTTGTTCATAAATAATTTGGATTGAAGGCCATTGTAAATGTATGCCTTGAATGATGTTGTTCCAAAGATAATTCTTGATATAAGATACCTGTTCACTGAGATTAACTTGTTGTTGTAGAATCTTTACCTACTCTTGCAATCTGTTGGCTCTCTGCTCATGTCCTTTGGATGTAATTAATGCATCTCTGTTTGATGTTTCAAGATTTCGGATAGTACCTTTTAAATTGATTATTTCTTTATCCTTTAGGGTCATGTCTTCCATAGCCTTGACTATGTCATTTGTTTCACCTGTTTGATTTACTTGTGATGTAGATGATGAAGTGGCAGAAATATCTTTAGAAGTAATTGACACTGTAGTTGCCAATACTCCTTTTGGTGCTAAATGTTCTGCCAATGTAGAGGGAACAGCTATACTGACAGTTGGAATAACTGTGGGAATGGAGACTTCATGTGCTTTCTTCAATGTTTCATTTTCCTTCATTAAAGTTTCTATTTGATTCTCCATCTCTTTAATCTGAGCCGTCATCTTTAAAACTAGCTGCATAGTTTCATCCTTTTCTGTCTTTTCCTGAAGAATTTCTTTTGTCTGTGGGTGCTCACTCTGTGGCAATTTGAGTTGCTTTCTCAAGGCAGCAATATCCTCATTCTTCTGCCTTATCAATTTCTTAGCAACTTCAGTATTGGAGGGATCCACTCCAGTTTCTATCACTAAATCTTCTAAGGACTTGATCCTCAAATCCTTAGCATATAGAGATGCTTTATCTAATTTCATTTGAGTTTGCAAATTAGATACAGTCTTTTGAAGCATGGTAGCACTCATGGTTTTGTTCACTACCTTTGAATACAGCATCTCTGAAGCACTTCTATGAAACTCTATCTGGTCTAGTTCATGTATGGTATCAGCATTCACTTCAAACTCTGTTTTCCTGTAATCTGTGGCTGACTTTGGATCTGTTACTACTGGCTAGATAAAAGACATGATCATTTTCTTTGTTGAGTAATCAAAGGCTGTCACAAGTCTGTCTTTATCTCCTGGTTTTTTCTTCAGAAGTTTAGAATAAACTTCATTCTTAATTTCCTCATTCTTTTCTCTGATTTGCTCGAACTTTTTCTGGATATCAGAATCAGTTTCTTCTGCTGATTTAGAGGAAGAGGGAGCTTCTGTATTTATCTTTGTTTCAATCATTTCTTTGCCTTTTCCCTGTGATACTACATGCTCATTCTGAATTTCCCTAAGTGTTTCATTAACAATCATTGTGGCCTCATCATCTATTTGCTGACCATTATTATCATCTACATCTATGACTCCTTCTTCTATAGTAGTCATTCTGGCCTTCTTGCTGTAGACTATTTTAAATTTATTTTCAATAATTGTTTCTGCTAAATAGCCTTCTTCTTTTCTAGGCCTTTTATTAGATACTTCAGTTTGTTGGCCAACTGTAACCACCTGTGTACCGTCCATCTACTTTTCTTGCAGGCCATCTGTTTGCATTTTCTGAATATCATCAATCAAAGTGTTTGCAACCCATTCCATTTGATTAGCATATTTTTCAATTAGAGGCTTTGACTCATGGAGGAATGGGCTTAACTTACACTTGAACCTGAGGTTACTTAAAATACCTTGAGGGTCATAGTTCCAGTAAAAGCTTTCTTGGAACTTGAATGCTGATAATTTTCTGATTACCTCTTTCAAAGCATCTCTGTTGTTGACTATGAAGGAGCCAATTTGACTTTTTAACTTAAATTGTGCTTTCTTTTTGGAGGCTATGAAGTTCACTGCATCTGCATTCAAAATCTGCCTTAAGTACTCCAAAGCAAAAACCCTGGTAGTTAGAAACTTTGGTAATTTGTAAGGAGCCAAGAGTGCACTATACACTCTGATTTCAATGTGATTTTTATACAAATACCAGTCTCCAACTTTACAGTTTTCAGACAACTGTAAAATTCTCTTGATTTCTTCATTGATCCTTGGTGGCTCTGCTTTGTTCAACAAACTCATGGCAGGTTTAATAAACATATCATTGAAGTCCCTGTAGCTGTATTCACTGCTGTTTTTCCTGAGTAGAGAAGTCCAGAATATCACTAAAACAGGTTTGCCCTCCACATCCATCTTCTGTAATGCAATTGGAAAATTATCTGTCTAAGAAAATAGGAAGAGATGTAATAGGTAAGATGAATATCTGAACACTCCATCAGGTAATTTAATCAACTGATAATGCATATTATCAGCAATGAATTTGGCAAAGTTGAAAACCAGTTCTGGCTGTTGTCCTAGAGACAAGGTAGAAATGAAACCTAGGATGGAGGCATCTGTAAACTTATCATTAGCATAGCCTAGAATGAATGACAGCATGGAAATGATTTGTCTAGAGCCCTCAGGGAAATCAAAAGTATCATAAGGTGGATTTACCTTAGGAAGGTTAACATGATTAAGCATGAAGTTTTGAAGGATCATAAACTTCCCAGGGAAATCCAGGTCTAAATACATTTGAGTCAAATCTTCAAAGGACAATGATACTGCTCGTGGATCATGGCTTAGTTGGAGCATATCATTGATGGCTTCAGCAGTTATGTAAAACAGGACCTCACTATCTTTGTTTACCATGCATCTCTGGTCATGAATATAGTGCAACTGACACAACCTAATGAAATCTTGAGCTGGATGGGTGATGGGAACCACATATTTAGGCAAGTTGGAGTCCCATACAAGTATATCATTGGCCACTTTCTTCTCAAATTTTTCCTGACACCAGCGATGTACTTCAAGTAGATCAAATTCTAAGGTAGCATCAGCAATTCTATAGTCTAAGTCAATCAAGAGATTATTCTCTTCAGAGGTGACAGGTGACTGCAATGGTCTGACTACTTTAGTGGAATTTGCAGTTAGGACAAGAGTAGGTTTATCAATTTTGGAAGGTTTAGGGTTTGGAAGCTTGCTGGAGGCAGGCTTCTGAGGTTTGGGACCTCCAGTCCTAGGGGTGACCTGCTTTTTTGTCATTTTAAATGACTGAGCAAGATTATACTGTTTGCTCAGCGCTTTTTGGAAACAGAAGGTCAATTAAGCTGCTTTTGGGAAAAATTCGAAATCTGGGTGAGGGTTTTATGATGAAAAGCAGATTTTGAATATACAAAGGACTTGAAAGGGATTTCAATGGTTGCTTCGGTAATTCAAATGGATTTCCACCGTAGAAATAGCTTTTGGATGGTCAAAACTCTTAAGGCGGAAGTGGCAAATTCTAGGAAAATTTTGACAGAGTTTCCCCTGATTCTTCAAGGTTTGAGTATTTTCAGAGGAGTACTTTTGGCTTATATACTCAATTTCGTTTAATTTTGTTCTTGGAAATTAGAAATTTTGCAGGTTGGATTATGAAAAAATACCTTGAACAGGTATGGTTGTAGTCGAAGAGGGTTTCCAGGTTGTACCAGTCTTCAAACTGGTTGCAGTTGTTTGGTAGAAGGCACTGAGGGTATTCGGAGGTGAATTTTCAGAGGGGAAATGGCTTTTAGAATGATGAACTAATTCGAAAGCAGCTCTGAAATGGCGTCTGTGAGTGTTTTTTGAGAGGGCGTAGGCGCAAATGCATGTAAACAATAAGAGCTAAGGTTGAAACCTTAAGTCTTATCAATACACATAACATTTATTACAGGTCGAAATTAATGGCGGGAGCAATTTTTGTATTTGAAGGCGAAACCATTAGTAGTTATCACATTGCTTCTGGGCGGTAAATGGTTTTTCGCTTTTACAATGCGATCCAGTAGAAATGAGACACGTAGCGGGTGGTGGTTTCGGGAAACAACTTTTATCGCAAAATTTTTTGCCAACTTCTCCCGATTACTTTTGTAATGCGTATGAGATCCGCGCCGTCGGATTTGATTGAGCGATGCGAACGGCTGAGATGCATCATGAAGCTGCGGGGTAAGGTGGGACCGGGTACTTTGATATGCGACATTGATTAGATAAGAGAAGATCGACAGTCATGTTTTAATGCGATAGGGAATGGTGGGGCTGGAGGCCAGTTGATTGCGCTCAATGTTGATCGTTGGATTGGGATTATGAAAATGATCGAAGGGTTGAGGATGAGCGCGAGGGCGCATAGTTTTTGATGGAGTCTTATGCATAAAATGAGTTTATACATAGAATGGGGCGGGTTAAAAATGTTTAACCAAGGTTTAATCTGTGGTAAGGGGATATATACCGGGGGAAAGGGGTGAGGTTAAGGCGTTAACCTTGGGTAAAGCTTGTGCGGGAAGAATGATGAAAGTATTTACAAAGGATAAGCGGGAAAATTTTCTTTTATTCCAAAACATATAAAATACGTATGAAAACTGATTTTCGTATTTTTATTTTATTATATAGTTTTAGATTATTGAGAAGTCCAAAACTATAGGGGAGCGGGAATATTTTTATGGGTAGTTTTGTGTCAAAGGGGTAATTTCGGGATGTTTTTCAACATGTGTTTAATATCTTTGACACAAAAGCATATGATAAGGGGGTTTTTGGGTTATTAAATAAAAGAAGTTATATTAATAGGACTAAGATATTTGATAGGGAGTTAATAAAATATGTTAAGTGTTAATATGAAAAGGGACAATGAATACTCAAAACTCATAAATAAAACTAAGGAAAGTGAAAATTAGAGTAAAGCTTTATTCTCATAACACATTCACTTTTAACTTAGTATATCATGTTTTTGAGGGTTTTATGCCTTGTAAAAATGGAGGAAGTTAATCAAATGAGATTTTATGTGATATTTAAGTAAGAAAAGAGTTCCCACTTATGAAGTTAAATGGTGATGAATGCATGAAGGGGTAAATGATGAAAATTTCAGGGATTAATATAGAAACTTAACATTTTCAACTAATTAGTCTTCAAGCCTTGGGTCTGGTCCCAACAGAAGTCAAGGAAATGCCTTGAGTGTAACAACCCGTTCCCGAGTTATACACAATGATATTAGCGTGTGTATGGTATAGACATTTGATAGCTACACCTGCCTATCTCGCACACATCGCACTAGTACACCTAACTACTAATATCAAGATTACCTGAATTAGAAATTAATGTTAAGGTTTTAGATTAAAATTCATATTGATTTAGTATAAAGTATATAAAAAGGATTAATGAAAAGAAAATAAAATTTGAATTAATTAAAAATATATATATACACATAGTTGAGTTAAATATTATAACATAAGCCTTAATCATAAATGTACTCTAAAGTCAAGCCGTATACTCCTAAACAGATTGGATAACCATAAAGATCACACCTCCCCTTTAATACCACTGACATCTCCTTAAATGACATTCGTACCATCCTTTAAAAAGACCTTATCTTGATGGAGAAGAGGCGGTGGGGTAGGTGTATGGCGGTGGGAAAATTTATATAAGGAAGCTGATTCAGAGGAGGAAGGGGGGCTGGTGAACTTGGGCTGATTACCAAGTGATATGATGATAGGAAAGAATTTGTATTGAGGGGGAGTCTCTGTTCTTCTTGGAAATCTGGGCACTGGGGCAGAGGAGACATCCTCTGGGTCTGGGATTGTTCCCGGATTGGCTGGGAGGACTTGATTGTTTCGGTGAACTGTTCAGCTGTCCACAGCATCACAGGAGCAGAACCACCATTAAAATCATCAGTTATACTCCAGGTATTTTCCCATGTTTCGATTAGTTCCTTATGCAAAAATTGAAATTTCATTACTGCTCTGTATCAAATCGTATTACTACTGACTTATATTTATACATGTTTAGATTCATTCATGCTGAAAGGATGTCTTAGAATGTATTCATTAACAGACTAATAAATTGTAGCAAGTGATTCCCTGTTAGTTGATTTAGCTAAGTCTCTCTCTCCAGCAAAACTCTGAAATTCTCTAAGATTAAGTGTAACATTTATGAAATTATAACACAAGGTCTCTACATTGAGCCTCTTTGACTAACAATCTAGCATATCAAATTGCTATGGGGAGGGGAAATTAGTTATTTATAGCCTTGGTGAAATATATTTACAATGATGTTTCTCACCTTCTTCTACCTACCCAGTCATATCTTCTAACATTTTTTCCTTTTATTTTAATCAGGTGCATTTGAACTAGCAACCTTACAACCTTTTATTCTTTTTGAAAGCAGTAAACTATCTAATTCTACACTTATTACATCCAAGAATCCAGATTAAACTGTTAGATTCTTTTATTCCCTACCTAACTAATGAATTGTCATGATTAAATTGTATGACAATTGTTTATTCTCTATCTACAACATTTGAAATTGAAAAATGATGAGTCAAGATTAAATTGTTCAACTCATCACAGATTATGGCATTTATTGACACTCTGCCATAATCAACTGCAAAAAGTAATAGTAATGGCATTTAGACTTGCACACTTTCATGTTTTATTTATCTTTTTCTTTTGGGGTATATTATTTTTCTGAGTCCTTTGATTTTTCTTTTAGGACTTTTTACCCTCTTTTTTATTTTTTTATTTTTTTATTTTTTACAAAATATGGGAAAATAACTTGCAGAAAGCAAAGTTTGTACATATTTACAAGATTACCATCAGTGAAGTCAAAATTACGAATCAATGATTTTGAACCTTCTATCTTTGAGACAGCAAACCATCAAGTTTGGAGAGATGCCATGATGGGAGATTTTTCCTCCATTATGAAGAAGGATGTATGGGATATTGCGCCTAGACCGGTAGGAAAATCAGTGGTCACTTTGAGATGGATCTTCTAGATCAAACATGTTGCAAATGACAACATCAAGAAGTATAAGGCTAAGTTTGAGAGGGTTCACCCAAAAAGACAGAGTGGATTATGAGGAGACATTGGCACCAACCGCTAGATACACTTCTATCAGGGTTGTTATGTCCATTTCCTCAGAGATGGGATGGAGGATATATCAGACGGATGTGAAGACAGCTCTCCTTAACATAGCGATTAAGGAGGTGTATATCAAGCAACCACATGGCTTTGAGGTGCATGAGAGAGATTCTCATGTATGCGTGTTAAAGAAGGATTTGTATGGTCTCAACCAAGCACCTAGGAGATGGTACTCAAGGATAGATGTGTATCTACTAGGCATGGGCTATTGAGAAACCAAGCATAAGGTAGATAAGGTTTGATTCCTCTTACTTGATAATTACTTGCGAATGTTAGATTTCTTCTTATTATTTGTTATGTCCTCTTCATCAAGCAATTATACAAATGTTCAATCTTCCAAGAAAAAATAAAGAGACAAGAGACACCAAAATTAGGCTATTAGCAAGGGTAAAACCCCACAAGGGTAAAACCCCTCAAGGGGAAAACCCAACAATCATTCTCTTCTAGAATCAAATCAAAATCAGATCCAAGACCATGACCAAGACCAAGACCAACACAAAAACTGCCACCAAAAACTCCAAGTCCAACCCTCCTCTAAGTCACCTCCAAAGTCAAAGTCAATAGAGGTCAAACTGGTAAACTTCTTGAAATTTCAAGCCTGCAATAGCACTGAAAATTTCGTCTATTCATAGATTTCATTCTTCACATGTGCAAGATTCTTCGTGCCTTTTCTCTCCTTTAATTTGGTATATTTCTTCTTTGTTATGTGCAGAAATTACTTATTGTGATGATCATTTATTGTCCTTCAAATGGGTCGAACTGTCCTTTATATATGGTTGTCCAAGAGGTCAAATAGGTGTTTGTTGGAGGATTGGGCCGACTTGTTTCAAGGAGGGTCAACTTGCTCATTTGGTGGACTTTGACTCAAACAAAAATTCAATTTCCTTTTTCTTACAAATGTCCAACTGGGACATGACTCAAATACATTTTATTTTGACTCGTAATAAATTCTTTTTGACTCTTTTTGACTCTATAAGCATGAAGAACATGCTTTGACCAAAATAAAATATAATAATTACTATAATAAATAATCAATGATGGATTTACATTATGAAGGCCAACACTAGTTATAATTTCAACACTCCCTCTTAACTAGGGTGATATTCATAATGACTCGACAAGACAATCTCAAGTTGAAATATTCATATAAGAAAGGATTTGGATTGATAACATCATCATAACCATCATTGTCAAAATACCAAGGCCTTGACAAGTAAGCTTTATCTCTCCACTAGATTAGAGCACAATGTTTTGAGGCATTCAATAGGAAACCACCGCCTCCCAAGGCACATACCCCACCTAGGTGTTCCGAAGGTATGTCCTCACATGACCATTTCCTAATCCCAAGGAAACATTTGTCCCCTGAACCATTCTTTATCCAAGTCCATGTACTTGATTTACGATTGTTAGTCTTGATCATAGTACATGACTCAAGAATGTTCGTCCAAGATGCTTATCCAATCCACCATTCTCCCTACCTGTGTCTATGCACTAAGCTTACAATTATTAGACCTAACCATAGTACATGACAAATGGAGAATATGGTGTCCATCCTCACTCCCTCTCAACCTAGGAGGAAATAACTACAAGCCCAAGCTTGTGTAGGAAGTACTCGTACTTCCCTTATATCAGCTCCTTGTTCTTCTGTGGAGATCTATTGTAGCTTCTCGACTCCTATCTACATTGTACTCTCGAATCATAAAGTGCTTCTAACTTCCTGGTTCTCTGACAATCTTCATGTAGCCTTGATCAATCGAATCCAGCATGTCATTTTGAACATATTACAGAGCCAAACTACTTCACAACTAATTGCACAAACTTCCATATCCTCTTCCTTCGTAATCCAACCTCTTCCTTCGCAGTGCAACAAAATCTTGCTTCATGCTCTTTCAAGGAATCATACCAGCTATCAACCATCAGTAATATCTTTATCAGCATCAATACTATCAATCCAATCAATGTGTTCTTGAATCGGATATATCAGGGAACCAATCAGCTATCGGTACAACAATGTATCAACAATATCAGAAATTCTTCAACTTCTAGTTAAAAGGTATTGCCATAGAATTGTCATTTATCCTTTCAATCACAAGCTTCTCCGAGTTTTCTGCTAATCTTCAAGTAGTATTGTATCCATCAAGATCTTACAACTCCCTCTTTCCAGTTGAGGTAAGTGAACTTCTTCCCTTGTATTAAGTCTTGTTTTTCATGCTACCATCTAATTGAATTCTTTGATGCATACTTCAAACTGCCTTCTCCTTCTTTATTTAAGTCTATTAAGATTCAAAAAAATCTTTTTGATTTGCTATGTTCTTCCAATTCTTCCATCTACTAGTCAAGCTTAGATAGTTCTTGTCTTGACCTGCAAACTTTATTAGAAGACTACGAAAGAACAAATATCATTAAGCAAAAGTGCATAAACAAAATAGCAAGAGTAGTAATCAAAGAAAGGAGATGTAGAGTACTTATCTTGTTGAGGAAGGTCAGCTCCCTCTTAAACTTGGACCTTTTTCACCAACCTTGTCCTCACATCAACATGATGTTATTTCTGCCATCTTCTTCTTACAGCGAAAATGATTAGTCAAGGTTTTGTTCCTAGGGTACCTTCGTTAGGGTTTACAAACCCTAGATGCTTCAATTTAAATTCTTCAAGACCTACCATTTGAGAATTGCAAATTCTACAAGCATACTAATGAGTTAGTTGCAAAACCCTAGAGATGTTACTGACAAGCCATCTATACATGAGATTTCATTCAAAAAAACCTAGTCTTCATATGCAAGGAAAGAATTTGAATGCTAACATAATGATCTCTAATATATTTATACAGACTCCTTTATTATAAGTCACTATCTTTCAAAGGAGCATAAGATCGTTAGCTTACTTTTCATATTCATTTCTAAATGTGATTTCACCGTGGCCTAGAAGACTTAGCATCATATACAATACGGTTGACATCATATACAATATAGTTGACATAGGTAATTAGATGCAAATGAACAAAAAGTATATGTACCTCTTTCAACCTTACCTATGCAGTCTTACGGAGATATGGTCCTTTCATTTTTCTTCAGTTGATATGTACCATCTTCCTCCAATGGAGATACCTCATACTTGTAGCCATCGAACTATGATGCTAACCATAGAGATTTATTTGGGCTGCTTGCAATGTTCTCTATCCCAGATTTAGCTCCGATCGCAAATTTGTGCATAAATATTGTTCACAGATATATTACAAAGAGGAGGTTCAATCTCTGTATAAACTTTAGACTCTTTAAATCATTCCTTTCAGACTTCATAGACAAGTCGGCTTTAATGATGTACTTAGTCCTTTTATATATAAGAGGGTAGCATCGCTACTTCACATACTTGTGCCACAAAGATGAGTTTCATATACCTTTGGATTCCTTGTCACTATCCTTCCTACAAGGAGATATAACGTTGCTCCTCAAATTGATAATTCAGATCCTCAGTAGGTCTTTTGCATAGAGTTTATACACGGGATCCTACCTTTAATTACAAAGATGATTCACATAGTTTCGGTCTCTTTATCAAACTATATACCACAGACTCCTGGTCCAGCATGGTGACCTTCCAATGAGCCAAAGCAAAATGTCGTAGGTCTGTCCTCCAAGAAGTCAACTTCAGATTACAATAAGTATCAAATCTTCTCACACGTCACATAGATCATGAACCTTAGATCTTCATGACAAACTTCTACTTTGTCCTTCACATATATCACAAAGTAATGTCCCTCAAGTCCTAACATATTACCTCGGAGCTCGCATATAACCATGGTACCACAGAATTTGTGTAATAAAAAGCCACAAAACTTCACTAGATGCCACAAAATTCGGGTTCTTCCACAGAGAAATCCATCATTCGTATTCCTAAACTTGACTACTCCGAAAAATTTTGGATGCTTTGTATCTCAGAAGTATGTTGCCACTGCACAGTTAGCTTGATTGTCACAGGAAGATGTTACCATAGTAAGCTCAAATCTATTTGTACATGCCTGCCATGTCACAGAGATATAGGAGCCACTAAAAGCTTGCCACAGGAACTTGGTTTAGCACAGATAAATATATCATAGGAATTCGCATTATCATTAAAAGAACTCGCATCATCATCACTGGAACTTGTATTATCATCAATGTAACTCGCATCATTATTATAGGAGCTTGCATCATTATCATAGGAACTTACATCATCATCACAGGAATTCTCATTAAAGAAATTGGTGTCTTCCTATAGCTCGCATTCACAGAGATAGAAGGTGCCATAGAAACCTCGTTGTATTTCGGAATGCATGAGCTTCAAATTTCATGCCACAAACCTGAATTTTCTTTGTTCTCAACACCCTTTATGTTCTTGGCCTCTTACATTTTCTAGCACACTAGAATTTTGCTCTAATTTTTTCTAGACTTAACCCTACTTAGGGCTTCTTTAATAGTGCTCCTGTCTTCACCATAGCTCTGATACCATGTGAGAAACGAAAACCAAGCATAAGGTAGATAAGGCTTGATTCCTCTTACTCGATAATTACTTGTGAATGTTAGATTTCTTCTTATTATTCGTTATGTCTTCTTCATCAAGCAATTATACAAATGTTAAATCTTCCAAGAAAAAATAGAGACAAGAAACACCAAAATTAGGTTGCTTGCCAGCGCAAAACCCCACAAGGGGAAAACCCAACAATCCTTCTCTTATAGAATTAGATTAAAAGGAGGATATCCAAGACTAAGACCAGAACTGCCACCAAAAACTCGAGGGCCGACTTGCTCATTTGGTGGACTTTGATTCAAATAAAAATTCAATTTCATTTTTCTTACAAATGTCTGAATGGGCCATGACTCAAATACATTTTCTTTTGACTCATAATAAATTCTTTTTGACTCTTTTTGACTCTATAAGCATAAAGAACATGCTTTGACCAAAATAAAATATAATAATGAATATAACAAATACAACAGTAATGGATTTACACTATGAAGACCGACACTAGATACAATTTCAAGATGGGCTTCACCAAGAGTGAGGTAAATCCCAACCTCAATCCATTATTCAAGTCGAGTTCGGGTCCACCCATTTCTCCTCAAAGTCATTTTATAAATGCTCTCTTTCCTCCATAGACTAGTGTCTTTTGAAGACTCTACCATCAAGATAGGAGGTGCCCCTACCTTGCACTTTGTTCCATGAAGGTTGTCACTTCGAATCCACCCCGGGCCGTGCACAAGGTTGTCCTGAAAGGCTTCTCACCTTCTCCACTTGTTAAATTTAGATAACCATGGTGTGTTCTATGCTTAATGCAAATTTACTTCAATCTTTCTTAGGCCCGATTCAATTTAGCAATCACATACATGAAAGTAAAATGTTGATAGAACACAATAATAGATCAACAGAAGACAAGCCAATAATATAGATCAGTTTTTACAATTCTTCTTGTCCAGCAAAGATATAGGATAATGTGCGTTACGACAATCAACACGATGCACCAGCCAGCAAAGTCTTTCTTAGATCAGCCAACCCTCAAAGATGTCACACACAACACTCAAAGACAGCTCATCAAAAGTTAACGCTGGTCAACCAAAGTCAACGCATGACAGTCAACGCAGAAATTCAACCCTGCAAATTTAGGGCGTCGATCAACCTGCTCCTTTTTCCTCGATTTTTGTGCCCAATTGTACGGTCTTCAAAGATCGAATTTTCAGCAGAGTTTGGAGGTCAAACGATCAAGGGTTGACCACGGTCAACGCTAGTCAGCGCACAGCAAGTAGCCCTAAAACAGATTCGCAGATTTCCCCAACTTCAGATCCGCACGTGTGAAGGAAAGAGGCCTCCAAAGGCTATCAAACCAATCAGATCACAATGAGAGAATGTGTGATGAGATGATGAGAAAATGATCTCCAAGTCTCTCCAATTTATATCCATCAGTGAGTGTGTGACACATCTATTAGGCTTGTGAGCCTACATTACAAATCTGGCCAACCTTGCACATGTGTGGAAAATGAAATCAAAATATATGTTCTGTTCGTCCAAACAAGATGATTTAGATCAATTTTGCACCTCTCCAAAAGAGGAATCCAACAAAAATATAATCATCATCATATGAGCAGTGCAACATGGAGTTTTGACCTAGTTGCCCAAAATTAACACTCCCTCTCAACTAGGGAGAACTCCATCTGTCCACCTGTGCCATCCAGAGATCAGTACCATCGTGTACCATCATATAGCATCGTGTGTCATCCTGTCGTAGTGTTGTGAAACCAGCTCCAAAAATAGAAGAAAAGAGATATCAACGCCTTAGAAATAAGCCACTTCGAGGGGGCAACCTCCAATACATTACATGAATGAACAATTCTTGGATGATACAAATTACAAAACCTCTTTTCTATATATAGGAGTCCATGGGGCCACAATGTAATCCTAGCCGACCTAACAATAATAATTTAAGGGCACAATAATAACAATATGGGGGTTACAAGGGTACAATAATAACAATAAGGGGGTTACAGTAACAACAATAAGGGACTATACTAGTAATATACGGACCTAACATGCCCCTCTCCTTCAAAAAAGTGTTGTCCTCAACGCTTGAGTAGCTCTGGGTGCTTCTGTATAAAATTCTCATCCTCCCATGTAGAATCTTAAGTGGGTAAGTTCTTCCACTTGATGAGATACTCTGAAATTGATCGATTCCGTAGTTGTCGAGTTCTTTTTTCCATGACTGCTTCAGGTTCCAATATGATTTTCCCTTCCCCATCAAGTTCTGGCAATACTGTTTGAACTGGAAGATTTTCACCTATAACCTTCTTTAAGCATTAAACATGGAAAACTGGATGTACTCGCGAAGAAGCAGGAAGCTCCAATTTGTATGCCATAGTACCAATCTTTTGCAACACCTTGTAAGGACCATAGTACTTTGGCGATAATTTATTATCCTTCTTAGCTTGCTTGAGGGACATTTGTTTGTATGGTTGTAGCCATAAAAATACACAGTCTCCTACATCAAAACTTCTCTCGCTGCGATGTTGATCTGCCTGTTGTTTCATTCGATTTTGTGCCAAATTCAGGTTATCCTTTAAGAGTTGGAGAACTTCTTGCTGATACTCGATGTGATCTTCCACTGCTTGAACCTTCGAATTTTCCCTTAAAGATGATGTGATCGATGGTGGATGATATCCATAAAGTGCCATAAATGGGGTCATTTTTGCTGCAGTATGGAAGGAAGTGTTATATCACCATTCAGCGAGAGGTAACCACTTGACCCATTGTGTTTGTTTATCGGATACAAAACAACGAAGATATCCTTCCAAACATTTATTTACTATCTCTGTTTGACCATCAGATTGAGGATGATAAGATGAGCTATGAGCTAATTGAGTACCCAAACAAAAAAATAACTCCGTCCAAAAATTTCCCGTAAAAATGGGATCTCTGTCGCTCACAATAACCCTTGGGCTTCCATGTAGCTTTTGAATTCTGTCCACAAATGTAGTAGCAATTGTACTAGCTTTAAATGGATGAGATAATGCACAAAAGTGTGCATACTTGGTAAGTCTATCAACTACCACCATGATGACACTCTTTCCTTTGGACTTAGGTAAACCTATGATAAAATCCATTGAAATCTCCTCCCAACATTGGCTTGGAATGGATAAAGGTTGTAGAAGACCCGGGGTCTTAATTGTCATGACATATTGTCCCTATATTACTAGTATAGGGACCTAACACGTAGCTTGCTTTGTTGGCTCTTCTTCGCAAATAGAAGAAAAGGTGAGTCACAAAGACATCACGCTCAGCTGACCCGAAGTCAGCTTAGAGGTTAAAACCTCTCATGGACTCAAAAAAGAGTCTCATACTAACCCGAAGTTAGTTTACTGACCCAAAGTCAGTTTAGAGGTAAGAACCACATCATACTTGATCCCAAATCAAGGTGTTGGACACGTGCCATCTTAGACATAGAGAGTACAGCAATCTCAGTCTTGCTATTGGTCTCTATCCACATTTCCCACCTCATTGGCCAAATGAGAGGTACTTCCCATGAGTCTGAAACTCCATGGGTAGGATGCGTGCGGGGCATAGATCAAAGAGAGGTGAACCAACTCAATATCATAACGATGGGGCAAAAGCACAACAAGATTCAGCAAGACTAGCCTCGTGTGTGCTTATAGCTCCAAGAAGCTATTCCCAAGCCCCCTGGAGCTCCCAGAGCTCATAGTCCAACTCAAGCAGGACCCTCAGAATAGGGTCTTTCCACGATTCCAAGCTTCTCACGGAAGGTTAGGAACTTGATCTTCCTCAGGGGCTTCATGAGAATATTTGCGACCTGCTCATCAGTTCCTATATGGTCGAGCCTTACGACGCCTCGTTGTACCATATCCCGGATAAAGTGGTACCTGATATCAATATGCTTGGATCAATCATGGAACACAAGATTCTCAGAAAGACGAATCCCACTCTGGTTATCACAAAGGATAACGATGGTCTCTAGCACATGCCAAAACAGCTCATTGAAGAGCTTTCGCAACCAAACAACTTCGGCCATACTCGCTGCAATGTATTCGACCTCAACGGTGCTCAAAGCCACCAAATTTGGCTTCCTGCTCATCCAAGATATCGAAGTAGAAACCAAGGTCAAGCAACATCCAGATGTGCTCTTGCAATCCACCTCACTGCAAGCCCAATCGGCATTAGTATATCCATGGGGTCTCAAACTCTCGATGGTGTATCTCAGCCCATCGTTGATTGTGCCCCAAAGATATCTCAATAGATTCTTGGCACCAATCCAGTGAATGTGATGAGGATCAACCATATGTTGACTCAAAGTGTTCCCTGCAAAACATACGTCCGGATGGGAGTTCACTAGGAACATCAGTGCCCCCACAAGTTGTCAATACTCGGTGGAATTTCCCAGCTCGAGCACAACAGCGTTTCCACACAACTTCTTAAAGTTGAGTTCCATCGGTCTCGACACAGACTTACAGTCGACCATACCAAATCTCTCCAGCGGCTTCATGACATATTTTCCTTGAGAAAGGAAAATCTCGCCTAGCCTTTGCCAAACCTCCAAGCCTGGGAAGTAGTGCATCAGTCCTAGGTCTTTCATATCAAATTCGGAAGCTAGCTCCCTCTTACACTGATGAATGAGAGGGTCAACACCTGTCAGGAAGAGATCATCCACATAGAGGAACTAGAATGAGAGGCCTTTATCTATCAACCTTAAAATAAAGGTTTGGATCATAATTACTTCGAGTGAAGCCCAGCTTCATCAAGTAGTTATCTATCCTTTCATACCAAGCCCTGGGGCTTGCTTCAACCCATAGAGGGCTTTCTTCAAACTGCATACATAAGTGTCTCTATCTCGGACTTCGAACCCCAGAGGTTGCTCCACATACACCTCTTCCTTTATAGAACCATGCAGAAAAGCGATTTCACATCCATTTGATGGAGACTCCATCCTTGTGCTGCAACAAGGGCAATGATAGATCGGATGGTGGTATAGCGAGCCACTGGTGCAAATATATCATCATAATCTATGCCTTCTTTTTGAGAGATGTCACGGGCAACAAATCTTGCCTTGTACTTTTCAGCACTACCATCAGATCCATGCTTGATCGTATAGAGCCATTTCGAGGTGACAACAAATTTGTCCTCCAGTCTTGGGACCACTTCCCAAACATCATTTTTCATAATAAATTCATATTCTTCGTGCATAACATCCTTCCAAAAATGATGCTTTAAGGCTTCTTCAAATGATCCAGGCTGAGATTGTACAATTGTACTCATGGCTGCTAGATACCCTTGGTAACTATTCGGCTTCTTGCTTTCATGGAATGTCCCCCTTGGCGCAATATGTCTCTCGGCATCTTTGAGAGTGTCCCTGAGCCATGAGTGGCTTCTCTTATTTGAAGGAGGTATATCAATAGGATCCATAGGTCCTTCAACATCGGGCATCGGTTCATCCTTCAGCTCTTCCTGCTTCCCTGCTTCTTCATCTTCTTTGTCTTCCTTGGAGCTAGGAAGATTTCTCACTTTCTTGACGGCAACATCTTCATCGAAGGTGACATCGTGGCATATCTCCTCTTCTCTTTGACCAAGCACATAGATTCTATATGCCTTCGAAGTTTCACTGTAGCCTACAAACATTCCCTTCTTTATAGAAGCATCCAGCTTGCTTCTCTTTTCTTTCGGCACATGAAAATAAACAGGACAACCAAAAAATCTAAAATGAGAAACATCAGGTTTCTTACCAGAGAAGACTTCTTCGGGAGTTTTGGAGTCCAGAGCGGAATGTGGGCATCTATTTTGAATGTACACAGCAGTGTTCGCAGCTTCTCCCCATAGAAACTTCG
Organism: Pinus albicaulis; assembly: GCA_034641835.2. Taxonomy (NCBI): domain Eukaryota; kingdom Viridiplantae; phylum Streptophyta; class Pinopsida; order Pinales; family Pinaceae; genus Pinus; species Pinus albicaulis. The sequence continues at coordinate 80,279,756 of CM076571.1, read as the reverse complement.
AAAGACCTTGGTCACATAGCATGGTGCGGGCAGCTTCCACAATGGTCCTGTTCTTTCTTTCAGCAACATCATTTTGCTCAGTAGTATACGCAGTTGTGGTCTCCCTCTTAATGCCAGCGTCTCTGCAAAATTCATTGAACTCATTTGACTCATACTCGGTCCCATTGTCAGTTCTCAAAACTTTGATTTTCTTCTCGATTTGATTTTCCACCAAGGCCTTGAAGGTACAAAACCATTTGAATGCTCTGTCCTTCTTCTTCAAGAAATATATCCAAGTCTTGCGGTAGAAGTCATCTGTAAAAGTCATGTAATAGGAACATCCTCCCAAGGATGTCACGGGCAGCATACCAGATAAATCAGAATGTATCAACTGCAAGATATCAGTTGTCTTTGTGACATTTGAGGGGAATGGTCCTCCTATATGCTTCCCTTCGGCACAACCCTGACATATACCTTCATGATCATCTTTAAATTCGGGCATCCCTGTCAACACCTTGCTTCGGGAAGGGCTTTATAATGAAGGTGTGCAAACCTCCAGTCCCATAACTCTTTTCGAAGAGTTGTATCACATGACATAGCCCCCGATGGACTTCCTCCAACCTAGTAGAGTGTATCAACTCTAAAACCAATAGTAAGAGCTTCCTTGAAGTTCTTTCAGATACGTAACTTTCCATCAACGAATGCCACCTTGAACCCTTTATCTTCCATTGTAGAAATAGACACAAGGTTCTTCTTCAAATCAGGTACATACAACACATCTTGTAAACAAAGGACTTGACCTTGAGATAGATGAAGGGTCACAGTCCATGTCCCTTTCACGAAATAGGTGGCATTATCTCCAAGGATAATTTCTAGATTTGTATCCTTCTCAATCAAATCAGAGAGGGCTTCTTTATAACCAGTGAGGTGCCTTGAAGCACCACTATCAATCAGCCAGACATCCAGGGTGTCGGGAGGAGATGCAGCAGAGGGGGCAAATACAAGAATAAATTCATTTATCTTATTATCAACAACATTAGACTCATTGTACCTGGAATTTCTTGACCTCTTGAAAGGATGCCCATTTCCACTACAATCAGAGGGAGCTTTCCTTTTTCCTTTGAACCTGTTGTTCCTTTGACTGCCATTCCCCCTGGAGTTGGGAGAGTCCCTTCTATTAGGGCACTCTCATGCATAGTGACCAAACTTGTTACAAGTGTAATATCTTTCCTTCCTTCCTTTGGGCCCCGCTCTTCCATGGTTTTGATTTCTCGGACCACCATTGTTCCTCTTCTTTGCATGAGCGGTGAAGGCAGTAGGGTCACCTCCATTTCCATTAGAGGGATGATCTCTCTCCATCATTCTTGTCTCCTCTTGAGTGCATCTTGTCAATATTTCATCAAAATCAAGAATCACACTATTATTAAGAATAGTAGTATTGAATACATACCAATCACGGGGGAGACCTCCAAGCGCAATGAGAACCACCTCTCGATCAGCTATTTCTTCTCCAATAGCTAGAAGATTGTTCTTGATTTCAGTGAGCCTCATAAAATAGGATTGAATGGATTCATCCTTGCCCTTCTTGATATTCTTCAATTGATTCTTGAAGAAAAGAATTTGATTAGCATTGCTAGCCCTGAACATGCTAACTAGTTTATCATACATCTCTTTAGATGTGCTCAGCTCAGAAATGTAAGCAACCAAGTGCTTATGAATAGAATCTCGGATAATCATCTTTGCTTTGATTTCCCCTTTTCTATACTTCGTCTTTGTGGCAACAGGTGCATTTGATGGAGTCTCATGAATCTTCCCCTGCACATAGTCCATAACATCTTGATCTTCTAATGCCAAATCCAAGGACATCTTCCATGCATGATTATCAGACTTATCAGTCAATTTATCATCAAACTTGAAACCCTTATAGGTTGAGGAGACCATTGGTCCTTGATAGGATTTCTTCTTCGGTGATTTCTTTTCACACTAGCTTGGGCTTTGTCTTCACCTCAGCTCTGATACCATGTTAAATTTAGATAACCATAGTGTGTTCTATGCTTAATGCAAATTTACTTCAATCTTTCTTAGGCCCGATTCAATTTAGCAATCACATAAACATGAAAGTAAAATGGTGATAGAACACAATAATAGATCAACAGAAGACAAGCCAATAATATAGATCAAATTTTACAATTCTTCTTGTCCAGCAAAGATATAGGATAGTGTGCGTTACAACAATCAATAGGATGCACCAGCCAACAAAGTCTTTCTTAGATCAGCGAACCCTCAAAGACGTCACACACAGCACTCAAAGAAAGCTCATCAAAATTTAACGTTGGTCAACCAAAGTCAACGCATGACCATCAACGTAGAAAAGTCAACGCAGAAAGTCAATGCTACAGATTTATGGCTTCGGTCAACCTGCTCCTTTTTCCTCGATTTTTGTGCCCAACTGTACGGTCTTCAAAAATAGGATTTTGAGCAAAGTTTAGAGGTCAAATGATCAAGGGTTGACCACGGTCAACGTTGGTCAACGCACAGCAAATAGCCCTAAAACAAATCCGGAGATTTCCCCAGCTTCAGCTCCACACGTGTGAAGGAAAGAGGCCTCCAAAGGCTATCGAACCAATCAGATCACAATGAGAGAATGTGTGATGAGATTATGAGCAAATGATCTCCAAGTCTCTCCAATTTATATCCATCAATGAGGGTGTCTGACACATCTATTAGGCTTGTGAGCCTACATTACAAATCTGGCCGACCTTGCACATGTGTGGAAAATAAAATCAAAATATATGTTTTGCTCATCCAAACAAGATGATCTTTAGATCAATCTTGCACCTCTCCAAAAGAGGAATCCAACAAAAATATAATCATCATCATATGAGCAGTGCAACATGGAGTTTTGACCTAGTTGCCCAAAATTAACACCACTTGATGATTATTTCCCCAGAATGGCTTCCCCTATTCAAATTCTCCCTTGATGGGCCAAGCCATCTCTTGCCAACTCAATAGGTACTGAATTAGGGTATCAAGGAGGATATCTACAAATTGTACATTCAAATCCCCAGAACCCACCTCCAACAAGCCTAAGATTGAAGATGTCCTACCTAGAGCACCTTTTGAAGTTGTGGGATGGCATCATCATCCTCCCCACTTATACACACAAGCATTGGATCCACTAGCTTAGCACCCACTTAGGAGAACTCCAGGTCGATTCCCATTGACTTTGGATGGAGATGGACCACCATATACCACAACCTGATAGGATCTGCCAAATGTGCCACCTACAAGAGCCTTAGATAGATCAACTCTAGACAAATCCAGAGCAGGGCACTTCTGACACGTCAAATTACCTCCCAATTCCAAAGGAGCTACTAAAGATCTATTCAAAGTTTATTTCTTCCAACCTCAGATGTTAGGAGTCTCCCTTGCTCCTACACCCCCTCAAGATCATATAGTTGAACCCCCAAATGGTTCCAAAGGATTCAAATAGCAAGCTAGTGCCTAGTTTTCCTCCCTCACCCATGGCCATCAAACCTAAGAGACCTTGACATCATTGCTCTCTCTCATCATACCTCTCTCAAATTATATACATGTGTTTTGAGGCTATACTACTACAAGTTTCTTTCGCTATGTTGTTTTTATTTTCAGAATTTTCTAGGAACTTCACATGCACTCCCACATTGTATTAATAATGGTTGTATTCTTCAGTCCCATTGACCTAATTTTGTGGCAATTCGTTGGACATTAATAAAATTATCTTATCTTATCTCATCTTATTGCAACTATTGTTGGCCCTATAGTAAACACATGATTATAATCAAATCACATTTCAATTCACAACACTACCTGCCAATATATTTACAACAAGATTGAGTTAAAGAGTCATCCTGCTAATTAGAGTGTGACCATGTTTACTAGATTGCCCTTGAATTACAACTATAGTCTATGATATGCACTAAATTAGCATCATCCTATTCATTTCTATGGTTAAATTAGAACGGTTAAGAGAGCCAACTAGTTCTATGCATTTTGCATTACGATAATTGGAAGAAACAAAAGGTCAACTCTTAATTTTTTTCATTTGATTTAATTAGCATTACCGATGTGACGTAACACAAAGATCTCTCCCACCTAAGGGGAGGCCTGGCACTTCACTTCTCTTGGCGCAACAAACATAAGAGACAATTTAGCAAATCCAAATCCATTCACAACTCGAGAGTAGTTTACCATATGAATGTTATAAAATAATTTGATTTATTTTCTCTTTTTAATGTTTAATTTTATGGTTGTAGGTGATTTATAAAACACCCACACCAAAGGCTTTATTGATCCAAAAGTTGAATTTGGGGTGTATGTACCCAAGTTGATGTGATGGTATCCTTCCCTTGCTCTAGTGTTAGGTGACTTTGACAAAACAATGCCTCATTGTCATGGTCGTTTAGTAAAATGGAAGCGCTTGTGTCAATGGTTCATCCCTCAAGGACCATTCCACCTATGAAAGTGGGTCACTTGTGGTGGCCAACCCCTTAGGGCCACTTGTAATGCTTCCATTGAGTTTAAAGGAAGCATATGTGTGTGTGAATTTGTTTTATATATTTAGGTATTCAAAGTTCTAAAAGAATGGTCCATGCAAACTTTTATAGTAGGTCTGATCTAGTTGATGTTAAACTTTATTTTCTAGTTGGTTCTCATGTAATAACAACACTCATCAAAGATAGGTTTTTTCTCACGATAAAGACTTTAGGTGATCTTTTGTGGACCTATATTTTTAGGTGGTCTTTTACTAGGTCAAATAATGGAAACTTTGAGATCCCTCATTTTGACAACCATTTAATTATATCATGTATACATCCTTCACTCAATTTGCTATATCATGCCTTTCAATTTGTGTTGTTGTTGATATAATTTATCCTATTATCTCACTTATTTATCACAAAACTCGAAAATTTTATTACACAAAAAGCTACTATAAAGGAAGGGTTTCCACCTAACAATTATTTTCAAGAAAAAAAAATAGAGATAAAGCCCTTAAATGAGAACCTCTAAACATAAAGCTTAGAAATACATGCAACAAACTCAAAAATAACACTCTAACCTTGAAAAAACCTCAACATACTTCACATGTTAAATGTTGCTTCAACACTTTTGTCTTCCTCATTAACCCAACTCCTGAGGGCAATGATTTTCAATGAATTGAAATGATAAGACCTTCGATTAATGTACACGTACAAATCAAACCATCTTTATAAAGAACCAAATGCTTCATTAATCGATGTGTCCATTCAAAAAAGTATGAAGACTCATAAATGACTTGTCATAAGATAAAATACAAAGAAATGCTATAAGACTGATATTAAAGTGACGTTGATACAACTATTCATGATGTTATCAATACCATTTAATAATTACAATTCAAAAGTATGAATGGACGTGACTTTTAGAAGCATGGTTTATATTTATTATTATTGTTGTTGTTGTTGTTGTTGTTGTTGTTATATTTTGAAAGAAAAATCTCGTGGGAGAACCCCAAGTGATGCATCACCACATTTGTCAATGGCAACCCTAGTATACCCGTCAGAATATACTAGTGAGCTTGCATCTCAGAAGTTTGACGATTAGTAAAACAAAATTCTAAAACGCATTTATCATTAGTCTAGACTATCCTGTAGTGACTTCTTTTATTAAAGCTCTTCCATAATTAACAAACTTGTATGAACTTCATTAAAAAACAATATTTCCTTCCAACAACTGTGTGCTTAAAAATAGAATGTCGCAGATGTCCAAATAAATGTGGCACACTAATTCATTTACACTCCTTGTTGGGTTTGTAAATTTGGATTTGCACTACCTAATGATGATTTGGCATTTATACCAACTATACACTTGAATCCATTCACTTTTCTTTGCTTATTGGTAAACATTTATAGAGTTTTATTTCATTTCATTCTACATCCTTCTATACCTAGTCCAATAAGTAAACTTTTCATGTGGCAACATGCCTAGCCCAATAAGTAAACTTTTCATGTGGCAACATGTCTAGGCCGAAATGTTTGACCCATGACTCTACAATCCAAATTTTTTTTTTACTCAGGTTGATGATTGCTAGTACCATGGTCTTCTTTACATATATCAACCTCTCAAACAAATATTCCTTAGGTATACTAATATATTAGTTGACTTATTTTCATAGTTAGAGCTAACTTCACATCAATGTCAAACTACAATATTGTCTACTCGATGTGCTTGTTGTACCAAAAATTCTCTTTGTAATGCCTAATCTTCATAATGTCTTAACCGAAATTTATTCTTCTTCACCTGAATGGTTTGCTTAATTGTTGACTTCTTAGTGCTCAACCAATTGATGTTGATCGATGTCATCAGAGGCATTGACACTTTGTAAACACCAAGTTGTTTTGTTTCTCCCCCAAGTCTTCTTGGATTTTGGTGGTCATCCTGTATTATATCCTTTGTACCTAAAGTCCAAATCCTTTTGAAACAATGTGAATTGTTCGTCAATGCATTTCAATACAACATTTTTATATATCCTCTTAGTACTATCCTCTTAGTACTTAGATCGCTAGTTTTTCATGGTGCACTAACTAAATTCATGCCTATACTATGACACATTTGTTGTGGGAGAAATTGCTTATTACCATTTTTCCCGAGATATGTTATATATATATATACTATGTTACTTGTTTTACATATATATATATAGGGTTTAGCTTGGGTGGTTATGAGAAATGTTGTTATCCTCTACACCCGAGTTCAATTCCTACCTGAGACATATGTTGAGCTCATAATGAGTATTTCTTCTAATGGCTTTGAGCCATGTTGTCTATGTATATTTCTCGTATGGAATATAAAGATAATTCTCATGGTCAACAAGTCTTACTGTTGACCTAGCTGTATGCCTTAAAGAATCTAGGGCTTACCATAGGTACCATCCTTTTTCCCTGAGATATGTTACCTGCCTGGAATAAATAAATAGGGGTTTTCCCCGATATATGTTACCTGCAGTGTTTGTGTGTGTATTCAAACTAATCTGAATTTAAACAAATTTAATCGCCTAATTTCAACCTTAAATGAATTCAATCAAAATTTCAACCTTAAAAAAATTTAATGCTGAATTCGAGAGAATTTAATCCAAATTTAGATGAATCTAATCCAATTCAATCGCAGAATTTCAAACTTCAACAAATTTAAAACCAAACTTCAATAAAGTTATTCATTCACCTATGAAAGCCGTCAAATTCCAAACTTAAGGGTCAAATTCAGCAAGCATAGAGACTGAGATTCACATTATAATGTTAACGCGTTATTCTTCTGTTTTATTTTCTCTTTTTATGGTTAACTTTTTCAAGTGGTGCCATAGTCAGGCAAAGGCCTAGGAAACAGCACTTCCTTACCATCAACATTTCTTGCACACAGCGGAGATTTAAGGCATTTACTGCAGCCAAAACTTTATCAATACAGGTGCAGGTGCTGGCTTTGTAGTGGGATTTGTTTCAAAACGATATTTACTCTAAACTCTACTGCCAAACTGATTCTGGTATCTATGTGATGCAATACAAACTGTCACTACAGTGGCATGCCGCTATGGTGGGATTTCGATTCACCTTGATAATTACTCTATAATCTACTGCCATAGTGTTTCCAATAACATGAGAACTCATCACTGAGGCAATTTCCACTTAAAGGAGAGGAAAAGTACTCCATGATGACAAACACGACACATCCGAAAGTTACATTCCAAACTAGCCATCAGAACTAGACATAACAATTTCAACCTAGAGAATCAGAGTGGTCTCAAGTGGATCTGATGATCCATTCGTTCAACTCACAGCCTTGCGCTCGATTTTCAGAGAAACGGTTACAATCAACACAAATGCAGTACCAAAATTTACACTCAAAATAAAATCGAAGAGGAAAACATAAAAGAGATGAAAATTTAGATGTTTCAAGACGTGGTCAGAGTTGCAGTCCCATGGAGTCACCATGCCCTAAAACTTCGCCACAACGGCTGGATATAACCCAACGCTATCTACTGTAATTCGGTTTAACGCGCACTGAAATAATAATGCTTTGCAGACGTCTCTAATTTGCTGAATAATCAATATTTAAACCAAAATTCAACTCCTGAAATCAATGTCTAAACGAGTCTTCCATCAAACGATGTGAGACACAACTCAATTCAACGAAAATTCACACGGCGAGAACACGACTAACCTCAGCCATTTGACCCGCTTGCTAAACAGGAACCTGGGCAGCCTCGAGACGAAAAATAAAACCACACCGCAGCTCTGGTCGCTAAAAATAAGCCGGAAAACCCTCTCCCGTGGCCACCCTTAAGGAATGAGAAGTAAGCCAATCACCGCAGGCGAAGGAAGCGGCGGATCCACGGAAAGGCTAAAATGAATTACAAGGGTTGTGGGTCTGATACTCGGACTTCAGAGTTACGGCACTCCAAATTCAAGAATTGGTCTGGGCAGGTTGCAGTTAAAAGATAAATATCTTATTATTTCTCCTGGGTGGTGAAAATTGAGGTTTCAATCTTGTATTTATATAGTCATTTGTTATATTTTTTAATTGTTATAATTATTTATTTATTATTACATTCATAGGTGTTTCTATATTGAAAAGAGTTAATGATGTTTTATTTTTTATTATTATTGGTTAACTAAATGTTGCAATTTGTATTTTATAAATTGAGATTTGTGATTATTTATATTATTAAAATATATTTTAATGGAGTTGTTGTTGGAATTGGCTAAAAAAAGAAAGTCAAAAATTCAAGTAGTTGGAGTGTTTGAATTGCATTTTTTATGGTGGAAATGGATTCAACACCATCAAAAATCTTTAGGGCCCCCAAAATACTAAAATTAAAACGTTTAGAGCACCTAAAATACTAAAATTTAACTATTGGATATGTAACGGCAAGGTAGACAGTTTATGGCTATCCTGTTCTCTCTTGTTTGCAATTTTCTTTAATTATGGGGAGGCATTGTCATAGTATTCTCTGCAATTTCGTTACATGCGAAGATTGTATCCTGGTTCATTTCAATAACAATTTTCGTTGTTCTATCAACTTGTTCATAAATGGTATGGCAATGAGAGCTGGGTTAGCTGTGAAGGAGCCTTATTCAGTTTTATTGCATTACGCTTCTGATTTACTTCTGCCCACAGGCTTGTTTTCAAGTTTCACCGACGCCAATATGGTTAAAGGGCAAACAGGGAAGGTAAATCACCGTAGGTAGCCTAATCAAGAGGCTGGAAGGAGCCGGAGAGGTAGGAGGTCAAATGAACAAGTGTTGCAAGACATTGCAAAGGTCTATGAATCAGGAAATTTGGCTCAATTAAGACAAAAATTCATGGTTGGGAAACACAAACAGACAGTGAGGATGAAGATATGGAAGATCAGATTTCCAAAATGGATTTTATAACAGATCCAGGGAGCACTCGGGGTCAGGTGTCCCTCTTCCAACAATCAGTGAAGACTTATTGGAAGATGAAATGCCTTCTTGCAAAGGCACTGGCATGTAAAGAGGAAAAGAGCATCAATTCTTCAATTCTGTTTGAATTGCAACAAATGAAGTTGGACATGCATGAGATGTTCAAAGCTTAGATTCAGTCGAATGACAGGGTTGGTAAGATAGAAAAGCAGCTGCAAATAATACAATGCAGTGAACAGATGCTGGGTACTACTGCTAAGGCTCCAGCACTTGTAGTTTTGTTTGATGATCTTTCTGGTTAAATGTTTAGATTTCTATATAATTTTGGAGTTCATCAGTTTAACTACTTGTTTTATTTGTAAATATTATGGACATACTGAAGTTATTAAAGCTGTAAGTAGGAGGATAAGACAATTTTGTTTTTGGTTTGCCTTTAACTCGATACGGTGGCCAACAGACCTGGTTTCCTCCGGGCAGGTTGAGGTCACTGTATTTGTTTTATTTTGTATGACAATTTGCCCTATATAAACATGAAAATAGAAAGGTACTACGAAGCTTACAAAAAATAAAATACTAAAATACTAAAATTTAACGACTGTAAACTAGTTTTTCAAAAATATTTGCCCTAATTTCTCATAATCTTACTGAAATTTCTGGATTATTATGTGGGTTATTATGTCATTGACTTCTAACTCTAAAATTTCAATGCTTCCAACCCTAGTATCGCACTTCTTGTTTCCATGAGTCGTAACCCTATCCCTATTTGTGTTCATTAGCTTTAACTTATATGGCTAAGTTAATTATACATGATAAGTTTAAATTTAAAATCTTGGTATTATTTTAATATTTATTTTTATCATATAATTAATTTTTTATATTATTTTAATAATTGTGATAAATAGTTAACCATTGTAATAGAGAGTAGGGAAATAGGAGAGGTGCCTCACATTTTCCTCTTACTTCATTATCCCCTACAAAATCTTAATAGGATTATTTTATATACTTTCTCTTCTAATTGTGGTGATTAGAGATGGTAGGAAGTGAGTGGAAGCCCATGGTTCTAGGATTTTAAAAAATAGTGATGAGTTCAATCTTATAGGGGAGGTAGATCCAAGGATTCATGGATTCATTTGGATTGAGTGAATTGGGTCAATCGCATATCATAGTTGATGAGAAATGAGTGATACTATGTAGCGAAGCTACATGGATCTCGTGCACCTAACCAAAACTATAAACCTTGATGAATTTACAAATCAAGTTCAAAAGGAATTGATCATTAATACTCTAACTAACCCATTGTGTGGGGAAATAAGAGAGGTGCCTTAGATCTCCCTTTTACTCTATTATCCACCACAAGATCCTAGTAGGATTCCTTCATATAATGAAGTAATGACTTGTTTCTCTAATTGTGGTAACTAGAGATGGTATGAGGCGAGTGGAAGCCCATGGATCCTTGGATATTAAAGGATATGATGGTGATGAGGAGATGTATTAATAGGTTTTAAGAGTGTGAAAAATTACAATAATGGTTTTATTAGATGAGTAGGTAGAATTAGTATTGACCATGATCTACCAATATACATAAGGAGGATCATCGCATCATATTAATTAAAATAAATTGTTTAGATCTAGCAAATCAATCATCATTATAAGAAGAGGTTAATTGGTGTTCCTTACAATTTTGTGTTTTGTCAAATCTAAGGTTATTTAATGCGTAAGAGATATATCACTCTCCTTTAACAATAGAGGTGTTATCAAGGGTTTTTTTAAGACTAATATTTGTGTTGATTGTGTAGAAGGGGAGAAGTTTGAGGAGTTTCGACATAAAGGGGAAAGGGACAATAAAGATCAGGTTACAAAGAAGAAGAGGAACAGTAAGCATTTCAAGGTAAGGCTTGAGATGATGAAACTAGTGCTGGGGGAAAGATGACATAATGGCACAAGTTGCATTGTACCAAGAAACAAATGTGTTTTCTAATTCAATGGAATGGTGATATTAGAGATATCCATCAACTAAGGGATCTGTCAAGCATGGCGCCAATTATTAGGGTATGCTCCAATTTTTTAAAACTAGCTTAAGGGTGAATAACCATTATATTTGAGTCTAGTCAAGAAAAGGAAATCATCAGGTGTGTCAAATGGCGTTGGGATGACTCTATACACACTTTAAATGAGTGAAATCCTCTAATTTATGTGTTGAAGAAGCAAGTTGACATTTAATTGCTCTAGATCAAATTGTCCTCCCTACCATTGGAATTGTCATTGGAGCAAGCCAATTTTACCAGCATTTAGAGAGATAATGCACAAAAATAAGCATGTCAAATAAGGAAGGCAATTTGGAATTTGAAGAGCAACAAGGTGAGAATCCCACCAATCCACATACAACGCCTAATTGAGAAGGAGCGAAAGTAGTCTCTACAAGTCTTCGAGAAGGTAAATATTTTGATAATGTTGTTGTAAAACCCACGCCTACAATAGTTGTAAGCAAAATTTACTAGGCATTGTCAGGGCAAAGAAGATAAGCCCTTCTTTGAAAAATGCCTATATTTTAGTTATTGTTAGGATCAAATGATGTTTGATGTCGTAGGAGGATTATTTTCAAGAAAAAGGGACAATGTAACTCCCTTTTATGGACCTTATATAAACGAAAGGGAAAGGAATTCTAGGGAAAATGAAACTCAAGCCTGTAGATTCATTTCCACTAACAACGGATATGGAAGGATTAAGTTTTCAAGTTGATGGTGCAAGGGATAGGTCATATTATAACCTACTTCGAACCCATTTAGAAGAACAAGGAGACAAACAAGATTAGTGGAAGGGTCAAGGAGGAACAAGGTAAAACACATGGAAGGTAAATTTGCAACAAAGGAACTTACAGGGTTAAAAACACACTACATCATATTCAATGTATATCTTGGCTTTGAACAATCAAAGTACAACAAACTCCTTGCATGAGGATTTTATTTCACTATTTGTAAAAGGTATCATTTCAAATCAATCAAAAGTCAAGTGTTGGGTGAAATTAGAGGAGTGGAAGGAGGACTAGGATTGGACCAATTTTCCAACCAAGTTACTCCTATAAGGAAATTTGTGTTCCTTTTCCAAATTTATAAAGGATTCCTCCCCAGCCCTCCTTTTGTTCCTCCTCAACCTTTCTATCATATGTAAACAAGGGACATATAACCCACGTGTTTTACCAACCCAAATTCTCTATTGAAATTATATATTGTTTCTCCATCGACTTTAGTACAAGGTCTCATTCTTTCTCTTCCTCGATAGGCATGAAATACTAGCACTACTTTTTGTACAAATCTAACATGGATTTGAACTTCTTTATTGCTAATTGCCAAAACACATAATAGAATGCCTTTGTTCTAGATTAATTTAAACTTTGGATAATTTGGTTGCAAATCCAATTAATAGGATAGAGCATTATTTAAACAAGAGTACTACAAATATGTTTGTGTGGATTCTCCATCAAGTTTGCTAATTTTTCTATCTAGGTTCCAACATTGTCAATTGCATTCTAAATAGTTATAATTATGGCCATTCACATAACCAACAATTAAATACTTTGTTTCTTGCTTATATTTGCTTACCCATCACTCATTTCTTGGTTGTATCTAGCCAAATAAAAGAAAACAATAATCCATTTATTAATATACCCAAACCTTATTAAGATATGTGAATTTCAATCCAATGTACAAAAAAATAGGTGACAACCAATTCTAGCCATGGTTGTGCCTTTCACACAACATTCAAACTAGAGAAACGAATGCCAAAATAGCAATCCACACAATTGGCACAAGTGGCATAATTAATTCACAATGCACGAGTTGAAGGGGAATTGCCACTGTAATTTACACAGTTATAAGTCACCAACTTGGAGAGCACTTTATATATGGATATTTTAGCGTAATTGACTCAGGGAAATCAAATAATTACAGATTATTTTTCCATGTTGTCAAACCAATAATCTAATCAAGGTGAAATTGAGCCATATGCATCAAACCAATGCTTGAGTTATTTAATGTTAGGAGTTAAAATAAATTAAGGAGGGAATATTGATATGTTTAATTTTTATGTTATCAAACATGTTATAACTAATAAATAAGACAATGAAGAGATGAAATGTGGGGGGGGGGGGCGCGCTTTGGTGTTGGTTTCATTTTTACAATGCTTAGGGTTTAGATTAGGCCTTCACATCCTTAGGCCTATTGCCCAAGTTTTCGGCTCTGGTATTTTTTCCCAAGTGATCCACCTCTATGCATGACATTATACTCCACTAGGTAGGATGGAAGTGTAGTTGGATGACTTCTCAAAAGACCCATGTGAAGGGTTGCAAATTTGGTCTCAACCCCCTTGTCAAGGGCTCCCATCTCATCGTCATCATCTCCAATACGCGATTTGACATTTCTTGTACCTATACTCTTGTTGACAACGTGTACACGAAAGTGTCTTCCTCCCCTCCTGCTCCTTCATGCACATATGTCATGGTAAAAAACCATTGTACTCTTCCCCATGAGGGTCCCTCTCTCGCTCCCCTCTCTCCTTGCCTGGTTTCAATCAATTGGTCATCTTTTAACTCTTCGCCTGTGCATCCTCCTTCTCTGTGGTCCCCCCTTGACATTTCTCTATTGGTGAACACAACTACACTACCTTTTATCTCTTCGGCTTAAAATCCTATTGATTTCTCATTTGCTTCCCAAATATGCTTCCTTAGAATTTTCATCACGGCTACTATGCTCTGTCACAGTGACCTCTCTCCTAGCCACTTGCCACCCCTCTAACTGGTGGATGGAGACTTCTCCAAACCTAGCAAGAAATGTCTTAAGAGAAAGGTGGAGAATCCCAATCTCATTTTGGGAAAGGACATCAAGCTAAACAACATTTCAAAATTGGAAGAATTAGCCATTGTTGGATGTTTTTCAAATAGGCATATGACCATGGTAGTGATGAGATCGTGGACTACCACACATTTTCTCCCTGTGCTCAGATATTTCCATAAATGCCTAATCCTCGCAAAAGGATGGATGGGTTGGATAACTTCCCTAGACAAGGATGCAAGGAATCTCCAACAACAATGACAGTGGGGTTCTTAGGTGTTATATCACAAAAAGTGGACAGTTGGTGTTTCATATTTGGGTTAGGTTGTTAAGGCTCCACTTCTATTTTGGTTTGAAGAAGTTTTATGGGAAATTTGAAATAACTTAGGCTTCTTTTATGAATTAGTTGACTACTCTCATTAAAGCTCTAAATACATGGGTATGGCAAGAATCCTTATTAGGATAAACCTACCCTCACGTGTCCCAGATACTATCACAATTCAGTCAAGGAAGTTAGTACATCGATACGCTCTAAACTATGAAGGTATTCCCTTCAAATATGGTCATTGTCATACATACAGCCAGTTGGGGGATGATTGCACTATGGAAAAAATTGTCAAGAAATGGATTTAGAAACCCCAACAAGAAGCAAAAGTCTTGAAAGATCCACCGTGAAACCCTATTGTTGAGGCATCAAATGCACAAGTTAGAATCACGGAGCTCATCTCCCAAGCTACCACTTATGGCGCGGATATGGATGCTCTTCTATAGGTTGGCATCTCATCTACGGGTACGAATTTCTTTCCCCCTCCCCCCTCTCCTTGTCTGAATTTTTTCTTTCTTATATCACCTCTAAATATTCTTGATTTCCATGCCTTTCTAACTCCCCACACCCCCCCCCCCTCCCGCCCCCCCCCCCCCAATTGGTGCCTCTTCTCTCCTTCTATCCCCATTCCTTTTTTGTGGCACCCTTCCCTCTAATTCTAGTGCTCTCTTTCCTATTAGATGAGCACTTTCCTACTCCTTCCTTCATTTGATCCTCCCCCCCTGTGTATAATTTTCGTTCCCTGTCTTGATATGACTTGACCTTGACGTCCCTTCTTGAAGCCTTTAATCCAAACCAGGGAGGGGGTATGGGAACCCTTGATGACCCAAGCCTTACTAGCTCTGCTAGGCATAGGAAATATTACCCATCAGTTGCCATGAAACAAGCTTCCATGGATGTCAAGAAAGGAAAACAAAAAATGATTATCGAGGTCGTGAGAGCATCAACCCCTGCAAAGGTTTAAGAATGAGAATCCTTTCTTTAAACATCTAAGGTCTAGCTAACCCCTCGTAAAATTTGGCTCTCAAATGAATAATTGACCACCACTCTCCACACATCATATTGTTACGTGAAACTATGTTTGAAGGGTCTAAGATAGTTTCCATATTAAACTCGTTTCTTTTGGACTAGTCTTTTAATTGTTCAAATGCATCTAGGAAGTCAGGAGGCCTTATCATAGGATGGAAGGAAAGGATATTCATTTTCACCCCTCTTGGGTCCTCATGGTCAAGTCTGGCTACTAATTTCCCTCTTGAGATGAAACTTTCTCCTTTACTGGTCTCAACATTTATGGGCCTTATTCTGATAATAAAACATATTGGAAAAAAAAAAAAAGCGGTCTTCCACATTTCTCCTTTAGGAATATCATTGTAATAAGGGGTCTAAATTTCATTTCCATGATCTCTAAAATTTGGGGGGAAACCACACACATTGACCCCCTGGCTTATTTTTTCATGGATTTCATTGATTTGGTGAGTCTGATAGATGTCCTCCCTCCAAAGATATTTCTTACCTAGTCAAACAACACATATGGGGATGCAGATATATCCAAACAACTAGATTGTTTCCTCCTCTCTAAGGATGTTCTAGAACGAAATTTAAATTCATCAATGGGTCTCTACCGAGGGTGATTCTGATCACCTTCCCATCTTCTTGGATTTAGATTCCTCAGTGAAAAAAATATGGCACCTTTCAAACTAAAGCCACATTTTCTAGACCATCAATCTATAAAGGAAAGGAAAAAGGATGTGTGGCGCACGTACAATCCATCTCTCAAAGGATCCCCTTGTATACAATATCAAAGAAACTTGAAAAGAGCAAAGGATGTGATCCAGGTGGCTATAGCAAACTTTAAAAATAAAAGTGTTCAAAATTTTATGAAAACAACTCCAAGCTATATAGCTTAGCGAGATGTTTCCAGCGACTCAACGATGCCTCAATCCAAGTCCGTATGAGAAAGTTATTACAGTTTGAATTTTGTACCAAACAACAACAAATTCAAATTCAACCTTCTGCCACGTGGTAGGTCGTACATATGACACATGGCAGCGAAGTCATCAATTCTAGTGGGACCCACATAGCTAATGTGGCAACCCGTTTAGCAAACTAGGTGGACCCATAAGCAGGTGATGTGACAGCACCACAAGTCGACACATGGAAAGTAGGTGGCATATGATGTGGACCAATGAGAGCCTACCACATGGCCCAATCACATGGTGCCACATGGTACCTCAAATTAGGCCCAAGTGGCCTTGGCATAGTGCAACCTCAATTTTTGTCTTATTCTCATAGTTTTGGGAGTGTTACAATATGGACATACCATTTCCATATATTATATGGTTTGAAAACTATATTAAAACCAAAATTGGGCTTTAAAACCATATTAAAGCAAAATTAGGAGTCAATGGGTTTTGAACCCAAAACCTCCCTAACAATTCATATAATTATGCAAACCATTGCACCAACCACACACTTTGTCTTATTCACCCTCACAATACATGAGAGATGAGGGCACAGGCAGTCTAATGAAGACATGAATTTCGAGAAGATTCTAGGAATATTATAAGAGCATACGTTAGGGAATATTCCAAATAATATTCTCTATGATGAATTTTTGAAGAATCTTTAAGATTCCTTGGGGGCATAGTTGTTTAAGGTGTCAAAATTATGCCAACTTTATACTCATTTTTCTCAGTTTTTCGCAAAGAATGCAATAGTGTGATTAGATTCTTCGTCTAAGCAACAAAATTTCACTCAGCCCACATAAGAGAATCTTTGAGATTCTCGGGGAGCCCAAATTTGACCAAGTCAGAAAGGGGTCAAGTTTACAGTCATATTTCATGATTTTTCACCAGGAATTCAGCTGTGTAATTTGTTTCTTTAGTGGAGTTGTGAATTTTCAGGTCGTCCTCGAAAGTGGAGGTATAAAACGCATTGATGCCATGTCTTCTTTTGATTTTCGCTAAGATGATGATTTGATGTTGAGATCCTTGTTTTCCACTTTGTTGAAGAATCCTTGTATGCCACTTCATGTAAGAGTTTGATATTTTGTCACATTGAAGGGGAGATTTTATGAGTGAGAGTTCTTATAAAAGAACGTCTCATGGAGAGACATGTCACTCTAGTTAAGGAAGTTCATCCTTGTATTTGATAAATAATGCATCATGTATTCATCGTCATCTTGCATCAATTAATGAAGGGACCTCCCCACTCTTGACACCAGGCCCGGAGACATAACCCACACTCAGTGAACTTCATTATCAAGTTGTGTGTGTTCTTTGATTTGATGGTTTCCTTTATGTTTCCTCTTCTTTAATGTATGCACACGTGGTTTTTCATACTTTTTCACGTGCAATTATGCTAACATCACAAAAGTAAAAGGTCTTGGTTAATTCTGGTAGCTGAGCGAATCCAGATCAGGATGCCATCTCCTTATGGGCCCATGAAAAGAAGCTACAAGATGAAAGACACTTATCTGATAAAGAATCAAAGCTTCAAGAGATTTTGGAATCTTCATATCACTTACATCTCCCTGGTGACTTTAAAATCCTTTGAAGGGAAAATAAAAAATCTACTAATGGAAAAAGAAAAAGAGTGACATATCAAAAGTAAGGCTCTTTGGTAACAATTTGGAGATGAGAACACAAAATACTTCCATCAATTTTCAAATTATAGGAAGGTCAATGATACTATTTGGGAAATCACAATGTTGGATGGATAAAAAACATCATGCTTTTCAGACATCACAGTGGAAGGTTGTAACCACTTCAAATCCATTTTCACAAATGATGTGGGAATCAACTTTGGAAAAATTCTTAAAATTGCCAACATATTCCCCATTTTCATTGATGATGAAGGAAATGAAGCTCTCATGGATGAAGTATCCAAGGCAAAATTGGAATACATCCTCCACAACCTCCAAAAAAAAAAAAACCTCTTTGACTAGATGGGTTTCCCATTAAATTTTATCTATAATGTTATGAATTCCTTGGAGACGATTTGTCGAGTGTTGTTGAATACTCCACGATGAATGGTAACATATTGTCCCCTTTCAACGTAACTTTCCTTGCTTTTATTCCAAAATCCAACAAGCTTGAATCTTTTTACCAATTCAATATTATTTCCCTATGCAACATTTTTTATAAATTAATATCAAATGTCATAATACTTCAAATAAAGCCTATTCTCTCAGATAGTGTCTCCTTTGAACAATTTGTTTTTGTGAAAGATCATCAAATCTATGAATACATTGGTCTTTCCCATGAAACCCTATACTCCATACACTTACAAAAACAAAAGGATATTATCTACAAGGTGAACTTGTCAAAGGCTTTTGATAGAGTAAACTAGTTATGCACTAGACTTCTCCTCCTCCATCTTTGTTTCTCCACCCCTTTTTTTGTGTGGAACTTCATATGCATCAACTCCTCTTCCTTGGCCCTCCTGATAAATAGTTACACTTCTTATTTTTTCAATCCATAAACAGACCTTAGACAGGGTTGTCCCCTTTCCCCTCTACTTTTCCTTCCGGTATTCAAAGGCATCAGTAGAACCATCTTGGATGCAAAGAGTAGGAACCTTATCTCGGGCATTAGAATTACTCGAGATTCTCTCTCTCCCAACTAATTTTTGTAGACAACATATTCATTTTCCAAAATTGTAATTTTTTTGGATTACACAACTTAAAAACAATATTAGAACTCTTCTCTTAGGCCACTGGTATGTAGCTAAACCAAGAGATATCCTCTATCCATGTAAATTCCTTAATGGATGAATATTATGATCAAGTCATCGAAATAACGTTAAAAGAGCCAAAAATCTGGAGGGTCCACTAATGTATTTGGGTCTTCTTTTGAACACCAACAATAACACAAAACAAGATTGGTCCTGGATCTTGGCAAAAATTGAACTTAAATTGAGATCGCAGTCTAACATATGGCTCTCTATAGAAGATAAATTGGCGCGTTGTGCAAGGATGTAATTGAGGAAATTCCAATGTATTGGTCCTCCCTCTCTGTTGATAAATCTATAGGGTTGTAGTTAGGATTATTCCTCTTAAACTTGATAACTTATTTTGATGTCTTTTTACTTTTTATTACTTATTAGCTTCTTCTCTTATTATTATGTTATTCTTATCATAAAACAACTACCAAAATAAGAAGATCAACAGTGCACATGAACAAAAGATATAGGTTTCAATCTAGGGCCAAAACCTTTCCACTTGAGAGGAAAACCCACAAATCTCTTCTCTTCTTATAGATTCTTCAAATGACGAATTCCAAGACCTCTAGACCAAGACCAATACCCTTCCAATACCAAACCCAACCTTCTTGATGATGTGCTTCCTTTTTCCAAGTCAAACCCAATCAAATCTCTTCCCACATAACAACTTTGACCCCTAGCGACAAAATTTTGGCCTCTATTGCAGGTCTGAAATTTCTGCCCCTCCAACAGCTATTGCCTCCACACGTGTGAGTAATTTTAGGGCTTCTAAGGCTTACCTTGACCTTTGTTGAAGATTATAACTAGGTTTTGTCTTCATAAATTGTATTTGAGTCGATATTTATTGTACTTGACAAAAGAATAAAGAAAATAACTTTATATTATTATTAAATGACTTAATAAAGCATGGGTTTCATGATTGGGTCATATTATTTTAGATCAATGTCCCCATTGTGGACTTCTAGGTTTTATTCTGAGTTTATAGGTTCATTGCAGATTTAAATTGACTCATACTGGGATTTTTACTGATGCAATTAGGTAAAGTATTGAGTCAAATATGATTTATGGAGCCTCCACATCAAGTCAGCCTTCAAGTGATCAAGTCGGCCTCAAGTCCAGTAATTCAAACCCATCAGAAGCTTATAAATACAGGGAGATCGAATTCATTTGGAGACGTTTATCTCACACTCAAAAATTCGATATCATTTACTGCATCAGGGAAAAGTGCGAAGTGAAGGAATAGGTTAATTGGAGTGCAGTTTTGGGCAAGCTAAAGGATTGGAAGAAAATTGAAAATTTGGTGCTACTCTCTCGCTCTCTCTCTCTCTCACGTGCTATAGTTTGGAAGATTGAATTCTATAATTATTTTGTTGCTTTAGTTGTTGCATTAGTTTTTTCCAGTTGCTACTGCCAAGAGAAGAATAGGTCGAAGTTGATTCTGTTGGATGTTGTGCCTTGAGAAGCTGTGTCGGGTCAAAATCGAACTCCTAGAAGCAATATCGAAGTCTTTCCCTCAAGATCAAAGTTACAAAAGCAAGGTGGAAGAAACTGCTGCATAGTGCTTCTATTGCTGTTGTTGCTGCCAGATTGAGGAAGGATGCCTTAGTGTGGAGGAAGTCTGAGTCAAGGTCTAGAGTCTCAAGAATTACTATTGAAGGAAGAATTTTTTACTGGATTTTTCCCGAGAGTGGGGTTTTTCCCTGGTTGTTAGCCTATATCTGGTGCCCTTGATCTATGTGCTTTTGCTTTGATATTTGCTTGATGAATTAAGAAGAAAGAACATAATAAGAACTAAAATATATCACAAGTAAATAATCAAGAATAAGAGAATCTTTCTGCCTTTCTGATTCTCTAACATGGTATCATATATTTGGTGAAAGAAGAAGGAAAAGGTAGTCTCAAGGATTTGATCAACGAGACATAAGAAGTTCATTAAAGGAAACTCTTGAAGGAAACAAGTCTTCACTAACTTCAATATGTCCAGCACTCTCAAGAGAGAAAACAAGCTTGAAGGATCTTAAAACTATGGATCTTGGAAAAAGAGGATTGACCTCATCCTTGAAAAGAATAAGGTCTTAGACTTGGTAAAGGGAAAAGTGAATAAGCCCACATAAGAATAAAGTGATGTTGATAAGGTAAGATTAAGAGAATTGGGATTAGTGGCTATGAAATTGATGGTTGAAGGCATATAGGACAACCTTTTCCCCTTCATAACAAACATTGATCATGCCTAGGAAATGTACGAAGCCTTGTCAAAACTATTTACGATCAAGAATATTGGAAAAGTGGCAAGCCTAAAAAATGAACTAAGGACTACTAAGATGACCAAGGAGGATATTGTATCCACTTTCTTTGTAAAGATATCAAGAATAAGAGATGACCTTCTTTCCATTCATGAAATGGTGACAGATAAAGAGCTTGTGATCACAAACATACTAGCGCTACCACCTACTTGGGGTTCATTTGCTTCATGTCTCAATAGATGGAAAGAAACTCCCACCTTTGAGGAACTATGGACAACCTGCAGTTAAGAAGACTTAAGAATCTCAATCGTAGCCAAAAATGAAGAAGTCTCAAATGCTTATTGTTGGCCACCAAATCT